>CM042175.1:50620032-50723218 GCA_023376005.1 Doryteuthis pealeii | reverse complement strand
GGCAGATGGACCAAAGGACAAGGAAACTTCTGACAATGCTCAAGGCACTACACTTAACTATAGAGTTATTTGAGAATATCAAACATGTTCAAGTAACAGGAACTCCGGCAGATGGACCAAAGGACAAGGAAACTTCTGACAATGCTCAAGGCACTACACTTAACTATAGAGTTATTTGAGAATATCAAAACATGTTCAAGTAACAGGAACTCCGGCAGATGGACCAAAGGACAAGGAAACTTCTGACAATGCTCAAGGCACTACACTTAACTATAGAGTATTTGAGAATATCAAAATGTTCAAGTAACAGGAACTCCGGCAGATGGACCAAAGGACAAGGAAACTTCTGACAATGCTCAAGGCACTACACTTAACTATAGAGTTATTTGAGAATATCAAAAATGTTCAAGTAACAGGAACTCCGGCAGATGGACCAAAGGACAAGGAAACTTCTGACAATGCTCAAGGCACTACACTTAACTATAGAGTTATTTGAGAATATCAAAATGTTCAAGTAACAGGAACTCCGGCAGATGGACCAAAGGACAAGGAAACTTCTGACAATGCTCAAGGCACTACACTTAACTATAGAGTTATTTGAGAATATCAAACATGTTCAAGTAACAGGAACTCCGGCAGATGGACCAAAGGACAAGGAAACTTCTGACAATGCTCAAGGCACTACACTTAACTATAGAGTTATTTGAGAATATCAAACATGTTCAAGTAACAGGAACTCCGGCAGATGGACCAAAGGACAAGGAAACTTCTGACAATGCTCAAGGCACTACACTTAACTATAGAGTTATTTGAGAATATCAAAAATGTTCTACGCAATATAATGAAATCCTGGCATCTTTGGTTTAGAAGAAAATTACCTTTTTTTTATTAAAAATGTTTGGGTGTAATTATCTATGGGTGATACCATAACTAATACCTAATAATATCCGTTTTGATTTAATTGTGTTCTATTAGAGATAAAAGCATGCTATCTTTGGTTTAGAAGAAAATTAACTTTTTATTAAAAATGTTTAGGTCTAATTATTTATGGGTGATACCGTAAAGAATACCTATGTTTCGGTCTAATTATTTATGGGTGATACCGTAAATAATACCTAATAATAGGATAAGGAAACTTGTGACAATGCACAAGGGACTTCACTTAACAATAGAGTTATTTGAGATTATAAAAAAAATGATCAAGTAACAACCATAGCGTTATTTGAAAATATATAAAATGTTCTACGCAATATAATGAAATCCTGGCATCTTTGGTTTAGAAGAAAATTAACTTTTTTTTTAAAAAGATGTTTGGGTCTAATTATTTATGGGTGATACCGTAAATACCTAATAATATCCGTTTTGATCTAATTGTGTTCTACTAGAGATAATTTTCTTCTAAACCAACGAGAACAAGACAAACTTTTTTATTAAAAATTGTATGGAGTATTTATTTATGGGCAGTACTGCAAGAACTTAAAGAAAGAAAACCGATAAGAAAAAAATGATAACCAGTCGAAAAATGATGAAAGGAAGAGGGAAAAAACAGAAATAAAAGAAAAGTAATCTTTGAGAAAGAAAGAAAGACAGAAAGAATGCTTGAAAGAAAAAAATAATGAAATAGAAAGAAAAAAAAAGGTAAGGAAAATAAAAGAGGCAACCAGTCTGAAATCAAGAAAAAATAAAAGAAAGAAAGAAAAAGAACCAAACGAAAAAGAACGAAAAGTAAAAAAGAAAAAAAAAAAGAGATGAAAAAAAAAAAAAAAAAAGAACGAAAAGAAAAAAAAAGAAAAAAAAAGAACGAAAAGAAAAAAAAAAAGAAAAAGAACGAAAAGAAAAGAAAAATAAAGAAAAAAAAAAAAAAAAAAGAACGAAAAGAAAAAAAAAAAAGAGAACGAAAAGAAAAAAAAAAAAAAAAGAACGAAAAGAAAGAAAAAAAAAAAAAAAAAAAGAGAACAAAAAAGAAAAAAAAAAAAAAAGAAAAAAAAGAAAAAAAAAGAACAAAAAGAAAAAAAAAAGAAGAACGAAAAAGAAAAAAAAAGAAAAAAAAGAGAACGAAAAGAAAAAAAAAAAAAAGAGAACGAAAAGAAAAAAAGAAAGAGAGAAAGAAAAAGAAAAAAAAAAAAAAGAAGAGAACGAAAAGAAAGAAAAAAAAAAGAGAACGAAAAGAAAGAAAAAAAAAGAACGAAAAGAAAAAGAAAAAAAAGAGAGCGAAAAGAAAAAAAAAAGAACGAAGAGAAAAAGAAGAACGAAGAGAAAAAAGAACGAAGAGAAAAAAAAGAACGAAGAAAAAAAGAACGAAGAGAAAAAAAAGAACGAAGAGAAAAAAGAACGAAAAGAGTTAAAATTGTCAATTACCAGACACTGTCTTCATTCATAAAATCTTCATACTCGTAATCTTCATTGTAGAACTTGTCAATGGTTACGCTACTATCAGTGTCATGGGCAGAGTCGAAATTAGTTACACTTCGACACGGAATTCCAAGAGTCCGGCAAGCTGGTTGAGAAGAGAAAAAAAAAAAAAAAAAAAAAAAAAAAAAAAGAAATTTTAGAATTTCATTCGCAATTATCCATTGAGTAGACATAAAAACTACTTTACAAAAAACGAAGTTCTAAGATCTAGTATGTATTTGTATACACCTTTCCAAAGAGTATTAGCGATATGTAAAAGCCTCGTTGAGGATATGAACTCAGGTTGTTGATACCTCTTTCCTATGACGATGGTCATTGCACTACACGTCTTTCATAATTTATTACAGAAGATGTTATGCTAGAATGTCCAGTTGTCCATAAACAAAAAAACAACAACAAAAAAAAACAACAACAACAACAACAAAAAAAAAACGCAGAAACTTTATATTGTAATAGATAGGTATACACACCTGTTGTCAAGATTCCGGAGAACACCCAGCACTGGCCAAATTTTACAGATCGTTTTGAAGCCCAGTACTGCTCGAGGATCCTCTCACTTCCTTGCCATTCAAGAGGAGATGTACCGCCTTCGTATTCGCCACTCCAGTTCCCAACCAATATACCATCATCATCGCAATTGTTGACCTAAAAAGAAATGGTGTTTGATAAAATATTAAATGTATTAATACAAAGTCACAATGTAACAAATATTTACCCTTCAGGCTCTAAGCTGAAATTTCATTTACCATAACAATCATAAGATTATCACACACACACACACACACTCATTCTCCATTTATTTATTTATTTATTTATGTATATATGTGAAGAGTATTAGCCTATAATAAAGGTGTCCATGCTAAAATAACAGAGCAGTTTTAAAATCAAAGATTAGATATAATGGTATTGATATTCCGTAACTGCAGTTTCATGCAATCTTCAGGTTTTGATATTTTAATATTTTTGACCGTCTGAAGGTTACGTTTATGAGAGCTAAATATGATAGCCAAATACAGAAGTAGCTGTTAAGTCTAGCCACACTGATGAGATGTAAACGTCGAAACACAATGTGGATGACATTATATATATAAGATAAATCTAATGAGTCAGACGAACCTACTATTAGTTTCGATTAATGCTCTTCAGGGCTAAGATCTGACTATATATATATATATATATATATATATGTATCGAAAGTACCAAATATGGTATTGAACACGCCCACTTTTGGCGGCACTGCATTCGGAAGTTTTCATTTTTTTTTCTATTCACATCTCCGGTCTTTTTATTTATACTGTAATATATATATATATATATATATATATATATAGGGGGTGTTTCTAAGTTAATCATTATTTAAATTCTCTGAGTGACGACAACTGACCTACTCTGTAAAACTTAAAATAGGATTTATAAAAATTTTTGAATTCCTATCAAGTTATTTTCTACCTAAAAAAACACCAAAAAAAACAAAAAAACAACAAAAAAAAACCCCAAAAACAAAACAGGATGCGTGTGTTTGTGTAGGTGTGTTTATGTATGTGTGCGTAGGTCTGTATGTGTGCGTAGGTCTGTATGTGTGCGTAGGTCTGTATGTGCGTTTATCTATGCGTTTGTGTGTGTGTTTTATGATAAACATTTATTTTTTGTTGTGTTATTATCTACCATCCAATTAATTTTTCCATATTGTGAATAACAGCAAATTTCTTTGAATAGAAAATGTAATACGTAATCTTACCATGGCTGAAAGTCTTCGAGACACAAGCACCGGTTTGCCGCGGTCAGTGTAGGGCAATTCGCTTTTGTCTAACAGATACATAACACAATCCAGAATATTTCCTTGAAACTGAAAGTAAAAGTAACAATTAATATAATAATGTATAATAATAATAATGCATTTTTCATACAGGTTAAAATAATATAACAATTATTAGAAATGGCTTATTGATCAGCAAACTCAGATGATATACATGCTCTATCCACGGTATTGAGGACCTAAAAATGATGAATATTGTGTTCGTAATCTCATTTTTCCCCATCGTTCCTTGCATATACATACAAAAAGATGGTATATATATATATATATATATATATATATATATATATATATATATATATATATATATATAAAATAAATATATAAAGGTTTTACATATCTATTTATTTGGTGACAAATGAACATTCACGAACATATTGGTTCCATGTGAGGCAATCGTCAGGTGAAGATGTTACACCAACCCCTCCAAAATAAAAATCGAGCAGGAAGCGACACAAGATCAATTTCTTGAGCAGGATTTGACAAGTTTGAATTCAGTTTTCCTTCTCTTTGACTGGTTGCCTAACCAAGGTTAAAGAGTCCATTCAAACCAACTATTTACCCGTATTTAGAAAAGGAGGTAAACTCAATAATAATAGTCGTGGTCCTTAATTGTACGCTTGTTATCTTGCAACATCCTCTAGTTAAAAATGAGACCGTCCAAATCGTCCAAGATAAGGTGCAAAAATGTAAATCCTGATTATCTGGTGTTGCTTATGCGCTGAATTCTTATGTGTGTCGTCATTTCAGCTAGATAATGGACCGTTCTGTTTTTATCAAAGAAAGGGAAGAAAAGAGACGTGCTATACTGAAAAAATATAATAAGAGAGAAAGAAGGGGAAATTCGAGTGAGGGTGTGTGTATGCGGTAGAGATAACGCTAGTCGGTTTCAATCGAACATGATGAAAAGAGAGAGAGAGAGAGAGAGAGAGAGAGAGAGAGAGAGAGAGAGAGAGAGAGAGAGAGAGAGAGAGAGAGAGAGAGAGAAAGAGAGAGAGAGAGAGAGAGTTAAATGAAGATTATTATACTTATTTTACATATTTACCTAATTTGTAAGTAAAGTAAAGTCGACGGGGCGGCCCAAAGTCGGTATCAGCCAGTCAGCGAGGGAGTCTATCCCCTTTTCAATAGCACTAGACCAAGGAGATTGTTTTTAGCATCTGAGGTGGAGCGCCACACCTACCATCAACTCCTTACTTTACCGCACAGATCCCTGTGCTACTCATACGCTGAGTTGGCGGGGACCGGTATCGAACTAGGAACCTTGTGGCTTCTAGCCGAACGCTCTACCGACTGAGCTAAGGTCCTAATTAAACATATGAAACGTTGTAATAATAAAATTATCCACATGTCATGCTTGTGATAATTATATTATTTGGTATTTCTCTGAATGTTTGAGATGAGGCTTGAAGATTAGTATTATCTGCGTTATTCGGACTATTGTCCCCATCTTCATTGTTATTTGTACAACGTTTCGGCCGATATGCCCTCCGGCCTTCAGGTATTTCTTGTCGGACTCTGGAATCTTCTCGGACTCGGGAACCTTCTTGTCGTAATCGGGAGCCATCACGGAACTTTGAACCTAACCCTTTATTTAGTCCAGGGGGGTATCCTGTTCTCGTTCTGCTAACCATAGCTGGGGTAGGAGTTGTGTTAATTATTTATGGACATTATTGGACAATAGAAGGTTCCCGAGTCCGACAAGAAATACCTGAAGAAGGCCGGAGGGCATATCGACCGAAACGTTCTACAAATAACAATGAAGATGGGAACAATAGTTCGAATAACGCAGATAATACTATATTATTTGATTTCTATAGGTGTCTTAACTTTTAAGAATCTTACCTGAGCAAAGTTCCAATTCCTCCTGTTAATTTTGTCAGCTGTACCAACATAGATTAGGCCATACTCGTTCATAACATATTCATCTCTTTCTTTTGGATCACCCATGTAGACATCGTCGTCTATTGATGAAAGACACAAATAATAAAAGGAAATAATGAAGGATACATTATGATTACCAGTACAAAATAAAATAAAAAAACACCCTCCGGGTGGTGTAAAAATAAATCTTTGAAAGATATTGACTTAGGGAGGTGGGAGTTAAAATTCAATGTCAGAGAGTTTGTATCATAAGTAAGGAAAATTATCAAATTTATTAAAGGAGTAAAAAGAATAAAACAATTTGAAATGGAAACTTAGTTCTGTCCACCTCAAATAAAATGTTGCACACATCTATTAATTATTAATCAAATAATTATTTTGAATATTTTACACATCTTATTATAATGGAGATTGTGTGTTTTTCTGTCTGTAACCGAAACTATATTACTACTCAAGTCACAATTCCCTTAGTTATTTACGTCACATTCTCCATGATTCTATTTCTATTTAAACCTCAATTAATAATAAAACTGTTTGACATTATTAATACTGTTGGTCCTACCTAAATACTAATAACATGTAATTGTATTTATATATACAACAAAATACCAGTTTTCAGTGTAAACGTAAAGCTAATTTGCATATTGATATTAAAAAAACTGATTTTAATAAAAATGTGCTTGGTATTATTGATTTCTAATTGTTTGGTTTTATCTTAATGAATATGAGTAAAAATCTCTTCAATAAATACTTTTAAAAATTCATTAACAAGAAGAAATAATTGTAATTTCATTCTTTACTTCCTATTTTAACTAAATAGTTAAATTAGGAAAATTTAGCATTGAAAAACGAAAGTGATGAAAGAGTAAGTTTCAGTTGTTCTATTTTCCGATTATACCCCCCTCTGTTTCAAATCTTTTTATCTGAAATCTTAATTAGTTTCATTAGCCTTTCTGATTTAATCTAATATTTTATTACATTTAAACTTAAATACTTGCACCCGGAGGGTGCATATATTTGCTAGTAAATGTTAGAGAAAATCGTAGGTATTTATTCATTTGTAAACCTTTCAGTTAACTTGTCACTGAGTGTAAAAAATATTTTTTTAAATTGATTACAAATTTTGCAAATAATTTTTTCCATTTAAAGTAATACAATTTTTTAATTAATTTCTTTGTATATATCTTATTATAATGGAGATTGTGTGTTTTTCTGTCTGTAACCGAAACTATATTACTACTCAAGTCACAATTCCCTTAATTATTTACGTCAAATTCTCCATGATTTCATTCTTTTAAACCTTCAGTTATTAATAAAAATTGTATTACATTATTAATACTGTTGACCATATCTACGTACTAATAACATGCACTTGTATTTATATATACAACAAAATAGCGGTTTACAGTTTGAATGAGAAGGCTAATTTGCATATTTATATTTAAAATTTTATTTTAATAAATATGTGCTTGGTATTATTGATTTCTAATTGTTTGGTTTTATCTTAAGAAATATAAACAAAAATCTCGTGGATAAATCTTAAAAGAAATTTATTTACAAGAAGAAATAACTGTAATATTATCCTTTACTTCCTATTTTAACTAAATAGTTAAATTAGGAAAATTTACCAATGAAAGAGGAGAGTAATGGAAAATGATGGAATAGTTAGTTTCAAAGTTGTTCTATTTTTCGATTATACCCCCTCTGTTGCAGATCTTTTTATCTGCATTCTTAGTTTCATTAGCCTTTCTAATTTAATATGATATTTTATTATATCAAAACTTAAATACTTGCACCCGGAGGGTGCATATATTTGCTAGTATAGTTTATTTATCTAGATAATATATAGTTTATCTATTATAATGTAAATGATTCAAGTGTTGAATTATAAGGAACAGCTTTTATTTATTTTATTAATAATAATTGTTCTTCATACTGTGTATTGATGACTTTGGTAATTGTGACGTAAGCAGTGACGTAGTTTTTGTTACAGACGAATAGAGATAGAATCTCCATTATTAATAGATTTGTTGTAAGCAAGCATTGGTTAAAAATTAATAGGTTTTACAAGGGCGAGTCAAAGTTTTTGGTAATAAAGGACTATGTGCTCGTAAATTCATACCATAAAATAAACTGAACCCCCATTTTATGTCCGTGTTTTTGCAATAAATGTTTTATTTTTCTTGCACCCGTTATTTTACAATACTGAATATATTTTCTTTATTCATATTAATATTCACTTCAATGTGTATATTCTAAAAGTTTTTATTTTGTAAGAATGTTTAGTTTTAAAGTGGGGGTTCGTTTTACAATTTAGGCTTAAATTGGGTCCTCCTTTTATGACCGTAATTTTGTTTTTTCGTCGACGATGATTAAAATCTGACGTTTTTATTTTAGAGTACCAAAGCCAAAAAGAAAAGAAATAACAACAAAAGGTAATATTCAACTTTTTACTCGTAAATTCCTACCATAAAATTAGGCTTGGGCATTTTATGGTAGGAATTTACGAGTAAAAAGTTGAAGTGTAAAAACGAACCCCCACTTTAGAACTAACCATTTTCACAAAATAAAAACTTTTAGAATATACACATTGAAGTAAATATTAAAATAAATGAAGAAAATATATTTAGTATTGTAAAATAACGGGTACAAGAAAAATAAAACATTCATTGCAAAAACTGGGACATAAAATGGGGGTTCAGTTTATTTTATGGTATGAATTTACGAGCAAATAGTCCTTTATTACCAAGTTTTTGCATTATTTGGTTGGTTGGTTTTTACGGTATATCAACCCTTGTTGAAGAACATTTTGGTTTTATTCATTCTTGATGTTTTTTTGGGGGGCATTAAATGACCCACAGAGGTTGATATGCCGTTAAATAAAACTCAAACTTGATGGGTTTTCAATTTTCTTACATTAGTTTTTTTTTCTTTTCGTAATTTTTCATGTTTGCCTCTTTTCGACCGCATTTGAAAAGTAAATATTCTTCCAGTGACGAAGAAGCGAAATCTATAGTGAAGGAGTGGCTCAAAGAACAGTCAACATCATTTTACATGGCAGGGATACATACTCTCATTGGAACATTGCTATTGAGAGAAATGCTGACTATGTGCCGAAGTAGGGATGTGATCCATAGAGGATCAGCTTCATTTTTATGTATGATACATGTTCCTGTGTTAGTAATTATACCTGTCCTAAACGAAATGGCATTACTTTTTGAATCACCCTCGTATTTGCTAGTTTATGTAATATTAAATAATAACCAAGTCAAACACTAAGACAAATAATTACTAATCTATACATATATAAAGGGCAGTTGTGTGTATGTATGTCCGGAGGAAACTTAAAAAATAAAACTAATATATATATATATATATATATATATATATATATTAACTATGACCAGATCTTGCTTTTTGAACAAAAATTATAAAGACTAGTACAAAATAAAAACATCCTCCGGGCGATGTAAAAATTTTTTTTTCAAACATATTGCCTGAGGGGTGGGAGTAAAAAAATTCAATGTCAGCGAGTTTGTACCCTAAGTAAGTAAAATCATCAAATTCATTAGAGGATTAAAAAATAAAACAATTTGAAATGTAAACTTTAAATATGTATTACAATAAAACAAACTATATATAGATATATAATACCAGTCATGTATTTATTAAAACTTGTTTAAAAAAACAAAACAATGAGGACTGTCTAATGCTACATGTTCGAATTTTGAGTGTATTTATTCTATGTTATGACGATTTGGGTTAATGGGACGTAATTTTTGTTACAGACAAAAACGGGAAGCGAATCTCTTATTAATAGATTTAATTTATATTTGTGAATATAAATCAAAAATAAAATTTATGATTTGAACATGAATTTTTTTTTTTGGCTCTAGTATTTTAAATAGGAGACATTAATTTTTCTTTTCAGAGTATCTGGATCAAAGCAAGCTGTTTTTTTATATTTTTTACGTAGGGATTTTAATGGGGCATCGGGCGAGGATCTAACTCCCGATTCAACACGATTTTTACTCCCCTCTACCCAGGCAGCGCCATGTAGCCGCTTCTAGTATTGTTCAATAATTCTTACCTTTGTTGAATGGATTGAACAGTATGTAAACGTCCTTTTGTTTGCTCAATCTTGATTGGTTGTCGGCATCAGTGATACAGCCCACCATTCGCCATTTGCCGATAAAACAATCAGCAGGAGACGTGACAGTAACTATCATTTCGTTACCCTTGGAGGCTTGGAGTTTGACGGTCCAACCGCTGTAATCTTCAAAGGTCGGGATAGGCAACCTGACGAGAGTCTTCTTGGGGATTTTAGGGCGTTCACCTATTAGACACAGAAAAAAAAGGTTTGAAAATGGTTTTCATGTATACACATACAGTATAAACCTATAAGCAAATAGACTTATAACAATTTAAAAATATAGTGGTACCTTGACTTACGAGTTACATTTGTTCCTCTTGTAACTCAATTTCCTCGTATATCAAATCAATTTTCTACATTGAAATTAACTGAAATACCATTAATCCGTTCTAGATCCCCCCTCCCCCCAAAAAACCCAATATCTTTGGCAAGAATTTTTTAAATGAAAAATGATAAAAAAAAGAATAATGAATTATGTGCAGTAATTTGTTTTAATGTTCATCTTTTCTGTAAATGATATTTTTCCTTGAGGTAATAGATTTGGAAACTTATATAAGCGCATCTGAAGCTCGCTTGTACCTCAAATTTTAGTTCTCAACGCAATATGAGGTGTTTTTGTTTAAAATGCAATTGTGATGAAATTCAAACGGATAAATGTTCTTTTCTCGTATCACTTGATAAACAAACGCCAATATCACCAAGTGATATTTTAATCGTCCCGATATATATATATATATATATATATATATAATATATATATATATATATATATATACATACATACACACATTCGATTATGAATTCAATCATAATACATACACATTTGATTATGTATTCAATAATCGAAACGTTTTAAACACCGACAATAATTTTCAAATATCAAATAATCTTCACGACTTATTGTTCATATTTATTTATTTATCTATTTATTTATTTTCCACAATTTCTTCTTTATAAATTAAAGAAAAAGAAAATCGCTGATTGGTTGAACTTAAAGAAGGGTCCTCTTTTTTTCGACCAATCAAAGAACAGTTAAGAGTTGAAGTACTTACCCATTGAGAATTGGAGTGCCACCTTATCAGTCTCTTGATTGTAAGCACGATTGAAACGAAGATTAATGTTAAAGGATTGACCTCTCCTGACCACCAGCTTTGGAGTCTGGGGTCTACCGGTGTCATCCGTTTCCATGGTGATGTCGTAGTCATCGCTGTGGTGTTCTTTGGCGTTTTGGGACACAAATAAATCAATGTCAACAATTTTCAAAGCATCGGCGTAGGGAACTGGAAAATAAAGAAAAAATTATATTAGTCTTCATTTTGAATAAATGAATTTACGCGAAAAGAGGTGTGGGTCGTGTAACGTTTATCGTCGTCGGAAATTCCTCCGCGTGTCTCTAATCTTGAAGCTTTGTCGGCTGTAGAAGTAGAATACACAGACTGCACATCTGCAGAGGGTTAACATCCCTCCCAATGTAGCTATCTGTTGGCCGTGGGTGGTGATCTGTGATGCTTAAGGACGGAATCCTGGTGGGTGAGCAGTCCGTAACAAGCAGCACTTCACCTTTGCTCTTACTTGGGTTACGCGGGCGATCTGAAAGGTCCCCTTTGATCAATCGGCTGGTCACGTCAAACCCTAGCACCTATATGATTGTCCCAACCCTATTACCTTTATGGTAAACTCCCAATCCATTTTATCATATATGTGCTAGAAGGTGGTAGCTGAGGGTCCTGGGTATGACGTTAAACTGCATCTGGAACTCTGGGGGAATGTGACACAAGGTCATAATTATGGGTCATCTTGTGAGGAGCAAACTCACTATTCAGTAAAAATAGATCTGTGAGACTACATTGCTAACCATTACATCATGATGAGATGTCTCTCTACCCAACCTATTCTCGATGTGTAGGATATGACACTTGGTTGTAATTATGGGGTATCTTGTGAGGACCAAACTCATTCAGTAGTAATAGATCTGCGCGACTACATTGCTAACCATTACACCATGATGAGATGCCTCTCTACCAAACCTGTTTACGATGGCTAGGATGTGACCCAAGGTTGTAATTATGGAGAATCTAGCAAGGATCAAACTCACTATTCAGTAATAATAGATCTGCGAGATTACACATTGCTAACCATTACACTACGATAGGGCACCTCTCTACCCAACATGTTTACAATGGCTAGGGTGTGACACAAGGTCATGATTATGAGGAATCTAGCCGATTCTGATGAGACGCCTAAGACAGATGAGGAGGATGAAGCGTTATAGTCATTTATAATGTGTAACTTAGATTTGGCACGTACATTCCCATTATCTCCATTATTCATAGTTCGTTTATGACATGGAATGATAGCAACTGTAAGGGTCCCATCAATGGGGTTAAATATCTTATTATAATGGAGATTGTGGGTTTGTCTGTCTGTAACCGAAACTACACAAGTCACAATTCCCTTCGTTATTTACACACATTCTCCATGATTTTATTTTTTATTTAAACCTCAATTATTAGTAAAATTGTTTTACATCATTAAGACTGTTAACAATATCTACATACTGTATTTACCGCGTACCCCACTTGTACGGGTCAGGCACAAAGGCCCCATTTATGTGGGACCACCCACAAACCGAAGCTCATGGAGTGGCAGGTGAAAAATTGCGTCGATTCCGTCGGCATTCCCCCTCAAGGGGGGCGCCTCAGGCACTGGGCAATAAACCCAGCCCTGCCCCTTTAAATCGAGGGGGCAGGTGTTGCCTGGGGGGGGATGGCCCCCTGGGATCGACGCCGTTAATTATAGCAATGGTCCAGAGGCCGAAGCCACTGTTGACCATATCTACATACTAATAACATGCAATTATATTTATATATTCAACGAAATAGCGGTTTACAGTGTGAACGGGAAGGTTAATTTGCATATTGATCTGAAAAAATTTGATTTTAATAAATATGTGCTTAGTATTATTGATTTCTAATTGTTTGGTTTTATCTTAATAAATATGAGCAAAAATCTGGGGGATAAATCTTAACAGAAATCTATTAACATAAAGAAATAACTGTAATTTTATTTTTTTCTTCCTATTTTAACTAAATAGTTAAATTAGGGAAATTTACCACTGAAAGACGGGAGTAAGGGAAAATGGTGGAACAGTTACTTTCAAAGTTGTTCTATTTTCCGATTATACCCCCTCTGTTCCAAATATTTTTATCTGAATTATTATTCAGTTTCATTAGCCTTTCTGATTTAACATGATATTTTATTATATTAAAACTTAAATACTTGCACCCGGAGGGTGCATATATTTGCTAGTATAAATAATGTAACACTCCACTTTGGCCCTTGCTTATGCTAGACGCGTGGTTGAAGTAACCCTCACAGATCAATCAGCTGGTCACGTCAAGTCCTAGTACCTATATGATTGTCCCGGTCTTATTGTCTTTATGGCAAACACCCAACACTTTTTTTATCATATACGTGATAGAAGGCAGTGACTGGGGGTCTTAGTGTCCTGCGTATGACGTTATTTAATCTTTATCTAATCAATAGAGAGTTAGATTATTCTCATTCCTTTAACTCCGATTTGATGCGAGAAGAAAAGTGAGAGAAGAAAAAAAAACAAACTGGGACACACGGATATGATTTTTCTGTATCAGTGACACAGGACGCATACCTGTCAGCATCTCTGTATGTATATAAAGTAAAAGAGAAAGAGTTATACTGACAGAAAATAAAATTGAAAAATTCTGAATATATGTTTCAATTTACTCAAGATTAAAAAATATAATTGGTTAAGCAGATCAATATTGCACAATCCTGGTTTTGCCAAAATTGCTATTCAAAAAAATATTGAGACTGGCTTCATAATATTTTTTATCAAATTGGCACTGACTCATCTAGACTTTATCTAGATATCTTGACAGCAGTTGAGACACACAGACATTATCAATTTGTTATATGTGAAGCAGTCTATGTTATTTTCACCCGTAGGTCAGGATTAATTAAAAAGGTTCAAGTTGATTATTAATGGCAGGTCAACTTGTTTGAGGTTATTTCATGCATATAGATTTGAGAATTCCGTACAATATACGTTTACATATACATTTTTGTGTAGTTTCTTAAAAAACAAAAACTAATAATAATAATTTCCAAATAGATCTATTTGACTCATGGATGGGACACTAACAGGTACTACCACTCCAGGTCAGAGTGTCTGAAATAATTGTCAATAAACTGGTATTCTACACTCCCCGGATCTTCACAAGTGGCTCATCATCATTATCATCAGATGCATTTTAATGTCATAC
The DNA here is from genome assembly GCA_023376005.1 of Doryteuthis pealeii. NCBI lineage: Eukaryota > Metazoa > Mollusca > Cephalopoda > Myopsida > Loliginidae > Doryteuthis > Doryteuthis pealeii. The sequence continues at coordinate 50,708,649 of CM042175.1, read as the reverse complement.
CCAGGAGAATGGCTTTTTTGCGTGGGAGTATCTCTCTGCTGGGGATATGGTAAGCATATTCCAATCCCCGCCGACAGGGTTAGTCTCATTTGTTAAACGCTTTGCTAACTTTAAGCCATTTACTGTTGCTCTCTCACTATTTATATCTTACCGTAAACCGCTGGCAGTGGCTCTCGCACGTGAACACCACTGATATTTTTTTGTCTGTGAACCAGCCCCGAGATTGGTATTTGATCCATTTGCAATAGAGAACCAGTTGAATATCCCATCATACAGGTAAAAAAAAAAAAAAAAAAAAAAACCCAGTTGAATATCCCATCATACAGGTAAAAAAAAAAAAAAAAAAAAAAAAAAAAAAACCAAGAAATTTGGTACAGCCGTGGGGAAATTTTGGTAGGCAAAGAGTTAAATCCACTACTCTTAAAATGCCCAAACTTTGAAAATAAGACATTTTTTCGGTTTGTGTCACATCCTGTCCTTGGCGTATGGGTTGTGTAAATACACATACGTGACATTTTTAGTTACCCTAAGAACTGGCTTTATTGAAACAGAGCGAATCAGGACATCGAAATTTAATTTTATCCAAGTGCAAAATTGCTTTCATTTTTTAATTTTCTTTTTTATTGGTGGTTCTGTTTTTGTCAACTACAGTGTTATAGCTTGGAGATGTCAGGCTGACACTAAATACCAATGCTCGTTTTAAGTATATAAAATGTAAATACCATTCCATCTTGGCCGAGGCTTTATTGAAAGAAAGAAAAGCAAAATTCTAAATATATATATATATATATATATATATATATATATATATATATATATATATATATATATCGATTGAAGTTATTTGTTTTTAAACCTGTTTCAAATTACCGTCTTTTAACCGGTGCCGTACCTTCAAATATTGACACGGAAGGCAAACCCAGTGCTATTCAGAGCCTCTATGTTGGAAGTAGGTATCCACCCAGATCACACAGATAGGAAAGAGGGTGATGTTGGTTCTAGAAGTGTTTTGCGCCAAGTATAAAATGGATATACAAAGGAGACGAACCCAACTAGACCGATAGACTGTATAATGCCGAGAGGATAAATGTCAACTCTAGATTCTGTGTTACACCCACGTGTTAACAAAGAGTATATGTAAACAAACAGACTGGATTCTCACAAAAAAAAAAAAAAAAAAAAAAAAAAAAAAAAAAAAAAAAAATACTGAAAGGACGCCCGTGATAGACCAACAATTTGGAACATTAGTCGTTGAAAGTATTGTTAATGGGTTCAATTCTTATCAATGGCACCAGTTGGTAATGAGAGAAATTGAATTGGTGTTTCCATAAAATGGACATTTAAAAAAAAACTTTAAAAAAATAAAATAAAATAAAGTATGGTTTTATACACGCTCTCCAAAAAGCTCTTAAGAAACAACTACACAAATGTAAATAAATACGAACGCACAATAAACACTATTCCCTAAATTCTTAGTACAAACTAACTCTCGACAATTTGACACGCCGTTAAAAGCAATTAATCAGTCTATTGATATCATAACTGTGTGCAAAAACCCTGTTAAGAGAAACAAGTACAAAATATAAATATCAGCGTTCAACGAATGCGATTCCCTAACCTCTAAGCACAAATTAACTCTACACAATATTTAATAAAACTGTTAATATTAACTAGGTAGGGGTTTAGGGTTAGGGTTGGGGTTTAGGGTTAGTTTAATGAGAAAATAAATAAATAATTTGGGTTCTGTTATTTCTGGGTCACCCTGTAATATCAGGATTTTGAATATGATTTGCAAGTTTTACCGAGAAAAAAAAACCTGGTGTATTGATTTGTTAACTTTTGAGATTTACAAATGCTGAAAATTCTTAAGTAGAAATTCAATGCTATTTCTATGTATATTTTAATTTTTAAATATCTTCGAATATAAATCAAACTTTCAAATTTTTTGCACAAAAATTAAGCTCTGGTGATAGTGAATGTGTATATATATTTACTCTATTGTTAATTGTTTTATTTTTGTAGTTTCCTCCAGACATACATACATATACACAACTGCTCTTTATATACGTATAGATGATTTGATTTTATAACATGATATTCAGGATGTGTGAGCCATGTAGCCATTATCATTACAAAAAACAGAATTAACAGGCCAAGTTCAAGTATTATTAAATACCTTTTAAAAGCAGTCAATCGATATCATATAACTGAGGAAAATCCTCTTAAACAATTACACAAAAATATAAATATAAATGTAGAATGAACGCGATTCCCTAACCTGTAGGTATAAAATAAACCTTGACAATTTGACATGTCGCTAAAAGCAATCAATAAATTAATCGATATATAAATGTGCAAAAAAAAAAAAAAAAAAAAAAAAAAAACCTTTTTAGAAACAACTACACAAAAAAGTGCCATAAACGCGATTACCTAACCTCATGGCATAAAATAACCCTCGGCAGTTTGATATGTCTGTCTAAACAACCAACCAATCAATCAATCGATCGATCGATATATAACTGTACAAAAACCCTCTTAAGAAACTGTAAATATAAACATACAATAGACCTGTAATGAATCTCTCGAGATTTACTCACGAACCTCTAGGCATAAAATAACCCTCAACAATTTGACACGTCGGCAAAATGAATCAGTCTGACACCTGGTAATCGAAAAAATTTTGGAGATCAAAGATAATCAAATCTTATTATAATGGAGATTGTGTTTTTCTGTCTGTAACCGAAACTATATTACTAATCGAGTCACAATTAACATAGTTATTTACATCACATTCTCCTTGATTTTATTTATATTTAAACCTCAATTATTAATAAAATTTCTTCACCTTTTTATTAGTGTTGTCCATATCTACATACGAATAACATGCAATTGTATTTATATATACAACAAAATAGCGGTTTGCAGTGTGAATGGGAAGGCTAATTTGCATATTGATATTAAAAATGTGATTTTATTGAATATGTGCTTAGTATTATTGATTTCTAAATGTTTGGTTTTATTTTAATGAATATAAGCAAAAATCTCTTCAATGAATCTTAAATGAAATCCATTAACAAGAAAAAATAACTCATTTTATTCTTTATTTCCTAATTTAATTAAATAGTTAAATAAGTAAAATTCAGCAATGAAAGAAGGGAGTGATGGAAGAGTAAGTTTCATTTCTATTTTTCTATTATACCCCCACTCTGTTACATATCTTTTTGTCTGCCTCTTATTTAATACGATATTTCATTACATTAAAACTTAAATACTTGCACCCTACGGAGGGTGCATATATTTGCTAGTATATATAAAGTCTATTGTCGGTATCAGTCAGAGAGAAAGGATCTACACCAGGGAGATTTTTTGTTGTTGTTGAGGAGAAGCGTCACATCTACCATCAGATTCACCCACTTTAACGCACAGTTCATAATACCCAAACGATGCTACTCATGTGCTGAGTCGGCTGGTCATCAGTATCGAACACGGAACATATCGATCCCTAGGCAAATGCTCTACCGACCGAACTAAACGCGTTCAGTAAATAAACTTAATGAATCTCGTGAGATTTACTCTTGAAATCTCAGTTGAAAAGAAGATGAAAACTACTTTTGATATTAATTATACGGGCACATGCGACCTGTCAGACTTGACTACTGTCTAACATAAGTTGTAAACATGTTAAAAAAAAAAATAAAAAAATATAAAAAAATAAAAAAATTTAAAAAATCCACTAACTACTGCAGCGATATTGCTATTGAGGGCTCTAGATTTGGGCTTCATCTATCAACAATGTCACAACAGAAAATACTCAAATAGATCATCACACATTGAAATTAATTTTCAAAGACAATTTTAAATAATTTTTTAAGAAATATAATATGCATTTTGAATATTACATCCAATCTTAAACTTTCTTATTAATATATGTTCAGGATATAGAACATACATTTATTTAAGGCCTGTTCTGCTGTATTACTGTAACAGAATTGATTTAATGCCACAAAAACGCATCATTTATAAAAATGATTTCTCATCCACTGAGGAGAAATAGACTAAATTCTCAAAATATGGTTAATAAAATTATTAAATAACTTATAAATATATTATAAATTATAAATAACTCTAGATGAGGATAAAGTTTATTGACATTGTTTTCATCATCAACACCGGCATTGCGCCGATGACTCGAGCGTACGAATAAAGAACTGCGTAGAGAAAAACGTAATAGTAATTTGGTGTGCAAAGAATTTAAACTATGTGACTGTACGACTAAAACGTCAAATGAATAAAGGTTGAAAAGAAGATCAACTAATGAGTAAATAAAAATAAATCTAATTAACTTCGTTAACTGACTGAGAGTAATAGTAAAACTTACTCTCGTATATATTTCAGTAACTGTTACAAGGTTTAGCTCAGTCGGTAGAGCATCGGCCTCGGAACCAGAAAGTGCCGGGTTCCATACCGGCCCTCACCAACTCAGTGAATGAGTAGCAAAGCTTGGTTCTGGGAGGTAAAGTTGGGAGCTGGTCTAGCGGTAATGAAAATAAACCATAAGGTCCCGGGTTCAATACCGGTCCTAGTCAACTTAGCGCATGAGTAGCACAGCTTAGTTCCCTGCGGTAAAGTGGGGAGCCGGTCAAGCGCCCGTGAAAGGGGATATATATGTATATGTGGTACCTAGACTTACGAGTTTAATTCGTTCCGCTCGTAACTTAAATTACATCATACTAACAAAATAAAAAAAAATCACCCTCCGGGCGATCTAAAAATAGATTTTTGAAACATTGCCTGAGGGGTGGGAGTTAAAAATTCAATGTCAGCAAGTTTGTACCCTAAGTAAGTAAAATCATCAAATTCATTAAAGGATTAAAAAATAAAACAATTTGAAATGTAAACTTTAAATATGTATTAAAATAAAACAAACTATATATAGATATATAATACCAGTCATGTATTTATTAAAACTTGTTTTAAAAAAACAATGAGGACTGTCTAATGTTGCATGTTCAAATTTTGAGTGTATTTATTCTATGTTATGACGATTTGGGGTAATGTGACATAAGCAGTGGCGTAGTTTTTGTTACAGACAAAAACCGGAAGCGAATCACCTTTATTAATAGATATCAAATTAATTTTCCCTATCAAAATAAACAGAAATGACATTAATCTGTTTCAGCACCCCACCTTTCAAATGACACACTGATATTTTGTTAGAATTCGGTCTTCAATCGTGTATATATAATATATAACAGTATGTAATATAATATATATATAGCGTGGAAGTAATTCTGTCAGATGAAGCGAAAATGAAAGTATGAAACTAAGGATCACATAATTACTTCCATTCAATATATATATATATATATATATATATATATATATATATATATATATATAGTAAGTAGTAAAGTCGACGGGGCGGCCTAAAGTCGGTATCAGCCAGTCAGCGAGGGAGTCTATCCCCTTTTCAATAGCGCTAGACCAAGGAGATTGTTTTAGCATCTGAGGTGGAGCGCCACACCTACCATCAGCTCCTTACTTTACCGCACAGATCCCTGTGCTACTCATACGCTGAGTTGGCGGGGACCGGTATCGAACTAGGAACCTTGTGGTTTCTAGCCGAACAGACTGAGCTAACCCGCTTGGGTAAATTATATGTATAGAGAGAGAGAGAGAGAGAGAGAGAGAGAGAGAGAGAGAGAGAGAGAGAGAGAGAGAGAGAGAGAGAGAGAGAGAGAGAGAGAGAGAGAGAGAGAGAGAGAGAGAGAGAGAGAGAGATTTATTTTCGCAAAATATTTTAAGGTAATCTGACAAAATCTAAACGTCAACTTTCATGTTTAAATAATTATAATATATATATATATATATATATATATATATATATATATAATGTGTGTGTGTGTGGGGGGGGTGGTCCCTGTTTCAGCTTTTGCTGGAGTGGCGTACCAAAGGCAGCATTATTGGTCGTAAATATTCCTTTGTCACCTAATAAATAGATATGTAAAACCTTATATATATATAAGTATTTCTTTAAAGAAATATATTTCTTAAACATCATTTCGTACTTGAGCATAAATTAAAATACTCACCAGTTTCGTCCTCACACGTCGATTCAGGTCGCTCAGAAGCTCCCCGGGGCCGTCGTCCGGGGTTTCTTCTATAGTAATCCTCCCTACTATTTTCATCGGACGCCCCTGTTGGAGTATCATTTGTACAAGTGCCCTCTTTTGGAGGATCCCCATTCTCGGGTGTTCGCAGTGGTAACTCCTCCTCGGGTTTATCATTATTCTCTTTATCATTATTCTCTTTGTCACTTCCAATGCACCCGCATAGCATATCAAGAATCCTACTCATAATGAAATATATCAAGGGGAGATTATTCTCAGTCGTAGTAATAAAAACAATTGCTTATAAACAATAAAACTGTAACTTAGTCAGCTGTAAGCTCCTGCCCGCTATGTGATGAATAACGAAGCTCGCTGCCTTTTCTAACCTGCCTACTCCACTGTCATTGGCTATTAAAGCGGTGTTTCAAGTGACCGGATTTTCGTTGAATAGGACGAATTTCCGGTCAGTTTCACCCCTTCCATTTTGGCATTTTAAAGAATGTTCACACACCACAATACTATTATTACTATATTCGGAAATCCAATATCTTGGTTTCCAGTTGACATGTATATAAAAAGAATACCTCTTTAAGTATCCCGTTTTTCGGAATTTCAGGAAACCGCTAAGTGCTGACTTAAAATACATGCCTCGTACAGTAGCTAGGCGAGTTCGATACTTACTATAGGTAGTTATATAGATAAAACAATAGCTTAACGATGAAAAATACAATTAGAAATAATTAACTGGCGCGAGAGTATGGAATGTGAAATGTTTGATTGGTTATAACGGCATGTCAACCAGTCTTGGATGACTTCATGCCTAGAGGTTAGGGAATTGACTTCATTGAACATTTATGTCTAGATTTTTCAAATAGTTATTTCTTAGTCTTTTTGCATACGGTTATATATCAATTGATTGTGAATATTAAGTTAGAGCTCCGCCTGAAATATAGGGCTGTAGCGTTAGTTTTGTATTTGCCTGGTGGAGTTGTCTGCTCGATTTGGTGTGCTGGTGCCCGCTAGGGTGCTAGAGTATTTAAGCGCCGGGTTCAAACCCTTTCGGCATCTTATATATGTAACTGTTTACCTTGTACATCTTCATATCCATGTGCTGTATATATATTAAATGTTTTGTCCGTTAACCTTCGTCGGAGTTTTGTGTATTCAAAGTATATAACTTTGAATCTTTCTTACAGGGCTCACGGTGTCTAGTAAAATAGTTCTTAACTCGAAATATAGCGCGTGGAATATCTACATGTCTATTGCTTTAAGAGAAATTGAAAGTGAAGAATGTCTCGCAAACAAGATGTTAAACTATTTTTCCTTAATTCTAATGGTGGACATTTATCTTATACACCGAGACGATAATGTTTGGTGATATACAACAAATTTTTTTGACATATATTCACCAATTTTAATCACATTAAGCTTCGCACTTGTCTTTTCTTGGCTTCCCATTTGTATGTTGGTTCGTGGGATTTTTTTTTTCTCATGGAAAATACACATGAAATCTTATGTTCCTAAAAACATTACAACTAGATAAGTAAGATTTTTTATTCAATTCTTAAAAGCAATGATTAAATTCTGAACAATTTAACTGCAATGAATTTTCCATACGATGAATTTACCGTACAAGGGTAAACATTTTTTGGGTTTTACAGCATGTTAACCCTTGTGTTTATTTTATGCCGAAGACTTTCTTGTTTATTCATTCTTGTTGGGAATTATTTTGTATTCCTTTTTAAATCACATTTTTACACTATTTAACCCATAGATGGGACCCTAACAAGTACAACCACTCAGAGTCAAAGAGTACCTAGGAGTAATAGCGATGAAGGGGTACTCCATAAAGCTTCAGAATTGGACTGACCACCAGATGCAGTTTAATGTCATACCCAGACACTTAGACCCTCAGCCACCGCCTTCTGGCACAAATATGATTAAAAAGAGTTGGGGTTTGCCATAAAAGGAATACGATTGAGATAATCGTATTTGTGCAAGGGCTTGACGTGACCAGTCGATTGATCGGAAGGGGTCTCTCTAGCTGGATTCTATTTGGTTTTGTTTTACGGCATATCAACCTCAGTGAGTCATTTAATGCCGATAAAGTTTTGAAATAAATCAATTCTTAATGGATAATACAATTTTTTTTATTTAACCCAGAGATGGGGCCCTAACAGGTACTACCACTCCGGTTCAGAGTGGATCAGGGAGCAATGGTGATGAATGTGGTGCTCCACATTCACCAGACCTCCAAAACTAGAACCTTACCATCAGATAGAGTTTAACGTCATTCCCAGGACATGTAGACCCTCAGCCACCCCCTTCTAGCACCCATATGATAAAAAGGGGTTGGGACTTGCCATAAGGGCAATAGGGTTGGGAAAATCATATAGGTGCTAGGGCTTGATATGACCGCCCGTCTAGCCCAAGATAGAGCCAAAGTGGAGTATTGCAAGTCATGAACTGCTCATTCACCTGGGTTCTATCCTTAAGCATCACGGGTCGCCACCCACGGCTAACAGGTAGCCCGATTGGAGGGAGTTTTACCCCTCTGTAGAGGTGCAGTCGGTGCATTCTAACGCCCCAGACTACAGGGTGGCAGCTTTATTCTAGCTGAATTAAAGGCTAAAGATAAGTGTTGGATGTCATGGATAGCTCAGCCATAACAATTCCGTTCTTAAGCATCATGGGTCTCCACCCTTAGCTCAGCTGACAGGGTAGAAGGGTAAACAGTCATTATCATGTTATAATCAGTCATTTATCTATCTAGCTATCTATCTTCTATACATATACATGTATGCCCGGAAGAAACAAGGAAAATAAAACCAGGACTACGTAAATATATGTACACATTCACAATCACCACATCTTGCTTTTTGAGCAAAAACAATGAAGATTTGAATTTATATTCGTGAAGATAATTAAAAAATTAAATAGAATTTTATTGCATTTAATATTTTAAATAGGAGACACTGATTTTTATTGCATTTAATATTTTAAATAGGAGACACCGATTTTTATTGCATTTAATATTTTAAATAGGAGACACTGATTTTTCTTTTCAGAGTGTTTTTGCATTTTTTCTGACATCCTAGCAGGTCGTATTAACGCAAGGTCTTTTTTACATAGGGATTTTAATGGGGCATCCTGCGAGGATCAAACACGTATTGATGGATCTAAAAAAAAAAAAAAAAAAAAAAAAAAACTAACTTTTTGCCGCACCCCATCTAACCAGGCGGTGCAGAGTAGCCGCTTCTAATTTAAAAATAAATCAAATTCCTGCATTAAATAATCGATAAAGGATTGATATGTGGTTAAACCAATAAACCAAACCAAAGTGAATTGGTAAGCCGACAGGAACGTATCTGAACACAGAAAACGCTCCCACTTGCTGCACCAAAAGTTGTCTACAAACCGGACGGACGTTGTAGGAGTTTTAAATAAGGTCAAAGGTCAAAGGCCTTGTTACTCAAAGCCAAGGAATTGTATGTGACGCTGATCAATTTACGTAGCGTCGCACCTTTTCCTCACAACTGCAACGTTTGTCCTCATCCAATTCCTGACGCTGTTTTCTAAATAAAGAACCTGCCGTATTAAAAGGAATGCAGTGGGAAAGGACATTTAAGAGGGTGTGACACGTTTATTTATAATTTTTACAGGATCGAATATGTACGCGAATTATATCGCCTACATAGTAGTAAAGTAAAGTCGACAGGACGGCCTAAAGTCGGTATCAGCCAGTCAGCGAGGGAGTCTATCCCCTTTTCAGTAGTGCTAGACCAAGGAGATTGTTTTTAGCATCTGAGGTGGAGCGCCACACCTACCATCAGTTCCTTACTTTACCGCACAGATCCTTGTGCTACTCATACGCTGAGTTGGCGAGGGCCGGTATCGAACTAGGAACCTTGTGGTTTCTAGCCGAACGCTCTACCGACTGAGCTAACCCGGCCCATAAGACCCTGCAAATACAGGAGTTTCTTGGGCATGACAGTAAACTACACCCGGTGGCGAGTCTTGATGGTTTGTTGGATTATACGGCATGTCAACCCCTTTGGGTTATTTTATGCCGAATACTTCTATTGGTAATTTGGTATTCAAAAATGTTTAAGGCCGACAAAGTTTTGAAATAATTTCATTTTTAATGGATAATACAATTTTGTTTATAAACTCATGTTTTCTAGTTAACCCATAGATGGGACCCTAACAGGTACTACCACTCCGGGTCAGAGTGGACCAGGGAGCAATGGTGATGAAGGGGTGCTCCACATTCCCCAAGCCTCCAAAACTGGAACCTCACCATCAGATAGAGTTTAACGTCATTCCCAGGACATGTAGACCCTCAGCCACCGCCTTCTAGCACCCATGATAAAAAGGGTTGGGGCTTGCCATAAGGACAATAGGGTTGGGGCAATCATATAGGTGCTAGGGCTTGACATGACCAGCCGATTGCTCGGAGGGAGCCTCTCCGACCGCCCGTCTAGCCCAAGATAGGGCCAAAGTGGAGTATTGCAAGTCATGCTCATTCACCTGGGTTCTATCCTTAAGCATCACGGGTCGCCACCCAGGGCCAACAGGTGGCCCCATTGGGAGAGTCTTACCCCTCTGTAGAGGTGCAGTCGGTGCATTCTAACGCCCCAGCCGACAGGGCGGGGAGAGTCTTGAGTTCTGATCGGTTGGTTGGTGGGATTTTGCGGCATGTCAACCTTAGGCTTATTTTACATTTGTTGTATATTGGTAATACACCGTTGTTTTTGGACGGTTAGTGTAGAGTTAAATTTTGAATTAAAAAAAAAAAAAAATCGATGAAATTCAAAATACTTAGGGGTAGAGGATTGACAATGAAATAAACTTTTGGCGACTTTCTTTCCGATTACACACAGACTGTGCTAATGAAGGCCCAGGGCTTAGTTAGTTAGGCCAGATACGTCGTGATGAAAAGAAGTGCCGGCTTCGACTGTCGCAGTTGAGAAAGTCTGGATTTTAATTTTAAAGGATCATTAAAATATAAGCCTCGTGTTGTCTATGAGTGAACTAATGGCGAACCAGCTTCTTGAGAACCAGAGTCAACATCGTAATAAATGGAGATAAGAGAACAAAACAAGTTAGAAGAAACGAAGAAACAGACTACAGAAATGGAACCAACCAGCTACACAAGCAACTCCAAATAAGAAAAGACTTAAATATTCAAGAGACATAACCACGGATATCTCCCCGAAAAATGTAAGTAATAGAAAAGAACTCTCGTCATATTATATACCCACTCGGGTTAGCTCAGTCGGTAGAGCGTTCGGCTAGAAACCACAAGGTTCCTAGTTCGATACCGACCCTCGCTAACTCTGCGTATGAGTAGCAACGGGGTCTGTGCGGTAAAGTAAGGAGCTGATGGTAGGTGTGACGCTCAACCTCAAATAGAAAAACAATCTCCTTGGTCTAGCGCTGGTGAAAAGAGGGTAGACTCTCTCGCTGATTGGCTGATACCGATTTTAGGCCACCCCGACGACTAAGTGGGTATACAACACATTTTGTTTTAATTCTTATTGGGTGTTCTTTTTTAAAAAACTTATTTTGATCTATTTAATCAGTTAATAACTCTTTTGGGGGGAAAATTATTCATCTTAGATGAGAATACCTGAAACTGTGTGCAAATTGTTTCTATTAAGAAGTTCCTTAAAGCTATAATTACTTACAAATTATTATAATATATTAATAATTTGAAAGCAATTACAATGCAAATAAATACTAAAAACAAAAAGATGTTATTTTTTGTCTTATCGATTTCAAAGTAAAACTTTATCTTCAGAGACGATTTTCGGAAATGGACGCGTTTTTTTTTGTCGTTATTTTTTTTTATGTTATAAACACGCGTCTCGTGGCGTTCTTTTTTTAAACGCCACGCAAAGTCGTGATAGTCATTTAGCCGTTCATTCAATTTAAATTTTATTATTTTCAAGTGATTATTTTTATTAAATACTTGAAATCATGTAATTGTTTTTACTCTTTGCCTACCAAATTACCCACACGGCTGTACCAAATTTCCTTGCTATTTTCTACCTCTATAATGAGATATTTCAATTTTCACAATCTATTCACCTCAGGACTTATTCTATTCAAATAAAGTCCTATTATCATAATTGGAATCTGAGTCCTTCTGTTCAATTATAATTAACTAACCATAAGTTTTTGTACTCTGCTTACGGTAGGATCGCAGTAGTGGGTGAAGCACTGTGAGCGACTTCACGCTTTGCCTACCGAATTTCCCCGCACGGTTGTACCAAATTTTCTTGGTATTTTCTACTCGTATAAGATATTTCAAAGTTTACTATCTATTCACGTCAGAACTCATTCTAATCAAATAAAATCCTATTATCATAATTGGAATCCGTGTCATTCTGTTCAATTACAATTAACTATCCATATAATTAATTAACTTTGCTTACGGTAGGATCGTAGTGGTGATAGAACCGCTGTGAGCGGCTTAACTCTTTGCCTACCAAATTTTTCATAAGGCTGAACCAAATTTTCCTGGTATTTTCTACCTGTACGATATTTCAAAGTTCACTATATATTTACGTCAGAACTCAGAGGGAATTAATTATTAGTTTTATGCTTTGCTTGGGTGTGGTATGCGTAGGATCGCAGAGGAGAGAGAGCCGCTCTGAGCGGTTTAAAGTTAAGACTAACTTCGGTATTAGAATAGTGACAGACCATAAAACCAACCAACCGACCAGCCAGCATGGATAAAAGATTATAAGCTGAAAGTTTTAAAAATCAACATTAACCCTAATAACTGGAACAGACTACAGAATTATTGGTACATCCTCGTGTTATAGGGGTTATCTTATTCATAAGTCCTTAAAACAAACGTTGAAGCAATAAGGAAACATACTACTAGACGTTAGAGTAACGATAATACATTAATACTCTTGTTTCTTAATCTCCCAACACTGATTAAAAATGAGACCGTCCGAATCGTCCATGATGAAATGCAAAAATGTAAATCCTGATTATATGTGTGTAGTCACCTCAGCTAAATAATGATCCATTCCACCTTTATTAGAAATAAAAAAAGTAAGAAAATGGACATGCTATACAGAAAGGATTATAGGAAAAATAGACAAAGAAAGAGTAGGGGAAGATAGAGAGAGGGGTGAACGTGTGGAAGCGATAACGCTAATGTTTCAATCGAACATAATCAAAAGATGAAAAGGAAAGAAAGAAAAAAAAGAGTGTTACATCAAGATTATTATAGTGTGAATGAGAAGGCTAATTTGCATATTGATCTTAAATTTGATTTTAATAAATATGTGTTTAGTATTATTGATTTCTAATCGTTTAGTTTTATCTTATTGAATATGAGCAAAATTCTCTTCAATAAATCTTAAAAGAAATCCCTTAACAAAAAGAAATAACTGTAATATTATTCTTTACTTCCTATTTTAACTAAATAGTTAAATTAGGAATAGGAGTAATTGAAAATGATGGAAGAGTTAGTTTCAAAGTTGTTCTATTTTTCAATCATACCCCCTCTGTTCCAAATCATGTTATCTGCATTTTTATTCAGTTTCATTGGCCTTTCTAATTTAATATGATATTTTATTATATTAAAACTTAAATACTTGCACCCGGAGGGTGCATATATTTGCTAGTATATATAACATTCTATCCAATTTTTTAAAGTCTAAGGTAGACACCACTGGTGAGACTAATAACCTATGATTAGACATTTATGCCACCCACCCCCCCATTTTTTCATCTATAGTCTATTACCAAGCTTATAATTTATATTCAACAGTCTGAACAGTTTTAGCCCAACTCTTTTTTTTAGATAAGAGTTCAATAACATTTTCGTATGTATACTCCATCAAGTCTTCAGTCAGTCTATGCAGTTTCATAATTTTACCGCTTGCAATTTTTTAAAAACTCAGCTGACTAAGATATATATATATATGTGCATGTATGAATGTATAAAAATATAGGTGTGTATATATATATATATGTATATTTCTCTCTATATATTCGATAGGTCATACACACATAATCAATTTTTTTTCTTATTTGTAACTTTTTAATCCATTGTTTAATTTAAATCATATCGATTTTCTTACGTTCAAGATTCACTTGGTATTCTCAACAGGATCTAATAGATCCATTTCACTCCGTTTTAAGGCTTCCCAAACTTATGTCACTCCGAATTTGATTTAGACGGGGTCAGGTAAGTAATTGTGTTCCTCATAGGGAATTTTAACATTTCTATATAGAAGTTCTGCTCAGGTTTTAATGGCTTTATGTTGTGGTTCTTCCTCTTATACATTTTCCCCCTTGAGGATGGCCCTGTAGTTGTTTTCAAATGAGAACGTGGTTAGTGGTGAGACGCCAGGCATCACGGTTCTCAGTTAGGGTGGACCACCGGCGAATAGTTAGATTCATACTTTTCCCAATATGTTAAATGCAAACAGCCTAGACCAGGATTTGAACTCGTCTCGCTCTGGTCTATTTCCTACGACCGCAACCATTACACCACGTGCCTCCATAAATCTGTAGTTTTTCAAACCACTTACGATTAGAGTAGAACCTTTATTAAGTGTTTTATTGTTGCCTTTGGTAGTAAAGGACTTGACAGTGGATGGTGTGAGATGTCGTACGACAACTTTCCCCTACCCCACACCTATTCTACTATTAAGTAGGAGTTCCGTCAACCTACTTTTCAAGGAAATACAAAAGGATTGTCTTGCCAAGTAAGATTTTCAGTTCAGCATCAATTTTATGTAGCCATGGTTACGGCGTTTTTAAAGATATTTTGAAAGTCTCGCAGGAAACTTGGATATCTTCGAATATTTTATATGAATTGTTTAAAAAAATAAATAAGTTTTATTGTTCACACACACACACACAGAGTTATCAACTGTATTATTCATTTCGCAATTGTCTTTAATTAATCAATTTCTTGATTAATTCATTACAATTAACATGATGATCCCTTTTGGGGAAACTTAAGTAGGTTATATATATGTATGTGTGTGTGTGGTAAAATATAGAAATGATTCCAACGGTATGTAGAAAATTTTTAAAAATGTTCCGAAAATATGAATTTATTCTAGATGGTGTAGTCGACATTAAAACGTTTCGGGTTTTTTAAAACCCTCATCGGGATATTAGGATAAAAAGGTGCTGTCTAAACAGTGATGAAAATATTTTCAAAATAAAGCGAGAGAAAAAATAAACGAAAAATACAGAACATTTTCTCTAATACTCTCATATCTCGTTTTATTTTAAAGATATTTCCATCACTGTTTAGACAGCACCTTATTCACCCTAATGTCCCGATGAAGGTTTAAAACAAACGAAACGTTTTAATGTCGACTACACCATCTAAAAACATTCCTATTTTTGGAACAGTTATTTTTTCTTTGATTTCTACATACCGTCGGATTCATTTCCATATACACATAAAATATATATTTGTTGTATGTCCAACGAGAGAAAAATAAATGTCTTTTGAAATACCTTGTTTTTATATATATATATATATATATATATATATATATATATATATATATATATATATATATATATATATATATATATATACACACACACACTTAACCGAGTCTCTCACGTGTTGTCCTTGAACTGAAATTTAACTTAATGTCATTTAAGCATCAACAAAAGCAATTATTTATTTTTAGTATAAATACTGTCACTCATTATTATAACTAGCAATACTCAGCCATATGACATACAGCGTGTAATATGTTCATTATTAAAAATAAAGAACATACAGTCACTTTTATTAAAGTTTAGGATAATCATCATCATCATCATCATGTCGTTCTGGCAGTAAGGATATACATTACTCTCTGTATCACCGTTGCTATCGGTCATCGGCCCCCGCACAGCATACGGAATCCGCCAAGAGCAGATTAATGAATTTTTTTTTTCTGGCTGACCCACACAGGTGTTTTCACATGAGAACGTCGCTTATGAATTCGTCCTTGTTTCTCCAGCAGTTTCCAGCATTTCTTGCTCAACTTAATTAAACGGTTTAAGTGATAGGAGGTAAGTGGCCATATAGCTGCTTTCTTGTGTGGTGCTGCTTACAATATTTGTTCAACAGCAGCTTTTATCTAACATATATTCTAAGTGCTACGTTACAGTCCCCGTGGTGCAGCCATATACTAGTACTGATACGGCTACAGTATTTAAGGGTATTTTACGTTATTTTTTGTCTCATTTATATACTATAGATTACTGCCCTGTTTACACCAAGGGTAAAGTACGGAAGAAATATTTTAGGTCCATTCAGAGATCTCAGGTACCCTTGTAAACTCCTTGAAATCAATGAATATTTTGAAGTCACAGCGGTCGGAACTTCGTGAATAAAAACAAACAAGATGGGGATAATAATTCATAAAATGTAAAAAATAGCAAGGAGTGATATAATGATAATACTTAGAAGAGTTCTAGAGACGCAATGTAACTTACTCACTCAGACATGAGTAAAAGACCACCAACTAACGCCGTTGTGAAAAATTCGCAAGAAGTGATATAATAATAATACGTAGAAAAGACTTGGAGACCAGAAAAGACTTGCTGTCACCTAGATTTCAGTGAAAAATAGATGAGACTGTAAACCGTGTACTATGCGAATGTAGCAAACTAGCACAACGGGAGTACAAAACCAGACACGACTGGGTTGGGAAGGTGAGCCACTGGGAATTATGCAAAAAATTTAATTTTGACCATACAACAAAATGGTATATGCATAAACCAGAATCTGTTCTTGAGAACGAAACGCATAAAATTCTCTGGGACTTTGAAATTAAAACGGATCACCTTATCCCAGCAAGAAGACCAGACCTAGTGTTGATAAACAAAAAAGAAAGAACGTGTCAACTGGTGGATTTTGCAAGTGCCAGCAGATCACAGGGTGAAGCTAAAGGAAAATGAAAAAAAAAATGGACAAATATCTGGACCTTGCCAGAGAACTGAAAAAGTTATGGAATATGAAAGTCAAAGTGATACCAATTATAGTTGGTGCACTTGGAACGGTCCCAAAAGGATTAGAAAAGGGTCTGGAAAGTTTGGAAATCAGAGTAAGGATTGATACCAGTCAGAACACTGCACTGCTTCAATCTGCCAGAATACTCAGAAGAGTCCTGGAGACCTGAGGAGACTTGCTGTCACTCAGACTCCAGTGAAAGACCATCAGCTAATGCTGATGTGAAAACTCAAAAGGAGTAAATAATAATAATCACAGTGCGAAGATGAAAGAAAATGAAAAGATAGACAAATACCTGGACCGTGCTAGAGAATTGAAAAAATATGGAATATGAGGGTGAAAGTGATACCAGTTGTAATTGGTGCACTTGGAAAGGTACCCAAAAGCTTTGAAAAGAGACACAGGAAATTAGAAGAATTGTGAGTACAGTAACCGGATTGTTGAAACTGCTGAAATACTCGGGAGAGTCCTGGAGACCCGAAGAAACGTATCACTCAGACTCTAGGGAATGACCATTAGCTAATGCTGGTATGAAAAAACTCACTGGAGCATAATAATAATAATAATAATAATAATAATAATAATAATAATAATAATTTTGAAATTAAAACGGATCACCTTATCCCAGCAAGAAGACCAGACCTAGTGTTGATTAACAAAAAAGAAAGAACTTGTCAACTGGTGGATTTTGCAGTGCCAGCAGATCACAGGGTGAAGTTAAAGGAAAATGAAAAAATTGACAAATATCTGGACCTTGCCAGAGAACTGAAAAAGTTATGGAATATGAAAGTGAAAGTTATACCAATTGTAGTTGGTGCACTTGGAACGGTCCCAAAAGGATTAGAAAAGGGTTTGGAAAGTTTGGATATCAGAGGAAGGATTGAAACCATTCAGAACACTGCACTGCTGCAATCTGCCAGAATACTCAGAAGAGTCCTGGAGACCTGAGGAGACTTGCTGTCACTCAGACTCCAGTGAAAGACCATCAGCTAACGCTGATGTGAAAACTCAAATAATAATAATAATACGTAGAAGAGTCCTGGAGCCCCGAGGAGACTCACAAGAGATGATTATGATAAAATGTGCCTGCTTGAATAAGGATTTTACTCATTCTTTTAAATTCAAGGAAGATTTCATCCAGTCCCCTCACCAGTCATTTTGATGTTTCATGATTTCTATTGATCTCTAAACGTAGATATTGCATAAAACGATGAATGGCCGCGGTTGTTGGATAATGGTTATATAGAGGTTAAACTCCTTCTCTGAATTTTTGAGATGAGGCTTGATAATTATTATTCAAGAAGGCTCCCGAGTCCGAGAGGAAATACCTGAAGAAGGCCGGAGGGGCATATCGGCCGAAATATTGTACATATAATACAAATAATACTGTTAAACTCTGCTTAAAAGTTGGCCTGGTGTAGCATTCTGCTTGTACGAATCTAGAACTTAATATAATCTGAAAGTAGTGTACACATCCGTTTCGGAAAGTTCATACTATGTAATATGATATTTTCACGAAACAGACACTATTATTTCCTATTATTTTCCTTCTAAAATAACACGCCAATGCATTTACATCAATCTAGACCCCCTTTTGTCACTATGGCTATGTAAAAACTTTTAAAACGAAAGTTCATTCATGTAAATATCACAAATACCAAAGAAAAAAAAAAGAATGAATGAAAAATGAGGAAAGGGCAAAATTACAAGTGTCATATGGAAAAAAAAAAAAAAAAAAAAAAAAAAAGAAGAGTTATCGAACTTTAATCTCTAGTCATTGTTCTCTCTACCATCTTTTAAATAACTCACTGGTGCTTCACCAGTCCGGCAGATATAGAATATCCCAAACTATTTTTAGGATAACATTTAGATCAGTGGTTCCCGAAGTGGGTGGTACCGCCCCCTAAGGCGGTGGAGAGATCTACGGGGTTGGTAAGGCAAACATGGCGGTGCGAATGTCAGGGTGGTATTTGTAGCAGTTAACTCTTTGTCACTTTGATCCACTCTCAGCGGCTTAACCACTACTGTGATCCTACTGTAAACCGTTGGCAGCGCCTCTCGCATACGTCACTTGTTTGCATCGAAAAAAAATCACTACAAATATGAATTTATTTGAAGAGAAATGAGGTGAACAGATGGTAAACTTTGAAATATCCCATCATACAGGTAAAAAATACCAAAAAAGTTTGGGATAGCTGTTGGGGAAATTTGATATCTATCTTTATTAATAATAGAGAATCGGTCTATTTGTAACCAAAACTACGTTACTGCTTATGTCACGGTCATTTCGGGATATTAAGTAAGTTTATCAATGAGTATTGGATTTATAGTCAGTATAATTACAATAATTAAAAAAAAAAAAAAAAAAAAATTCTATGAAAAAAAAAAAAAAAAAAAAAAAATCACCTAATTGTCAAATTTTCCCGAAAAATTTCGATAAGTATTCATCTTTAGATGAATTTATGTTTAAAATAGTTTTTTCCTAAAATATATTACGAGAAATATGCTTTTACTAGGTCGCCCACAACCCCACTTTTCATGAAATCTGAACAAAATATATTTTAGTACTGTGTTATTCGGACTATTGTCTCCATCTTCATTGTTATTTGTACAACGTTTCGGTCGATATGCCCTCCGGCCTTCTTCAGGTATTTCTACTCGGACTCTGGAACCTTTTCGAACTCGGGAGCCATCACAGAACTTTGAACCTAACCCTTTTAGTCCACGGGGGTATCCTGTTCTCATTCCGCTAACCATAGCTGGGGTAAAATATATTTTACTCGTAAGATTTTTAAAAATTTCCCTAAAGATAATAGTCTGAATAATTAAATCAGAATTTTTAGAAACGTTTTGGGAAGTCTCTACTATCGTAAAACAAAACAAATATCTCAGTGGAGTGAATATGATGCTTTTTAAGTAAATATTTTTTTAAAATATTAAACGTTTTATTTTATTTATTTAATACCTCCCCCCTTCAGGTAGTATCTTTCAAAATTATATTATTTTTATTTTACACCGCCCGGGGGGCATTTTTTTTAGTAGGGCTTTATTTGAATAGAATGAGTTATGAGAACTTTGAAGTATCGCATCATACAGTTAAAAAATACCAAATAATTTTGGTACTGCTGTTGGGAAAATTTGATATGCGAAGAGTTAATAACTTGTTTTACAAAATCTAAATGAAATAATATAGGCACTAGCAAGAAAAATCGGATACTACAAGTTTTAAAAGCGAATTAAAAATAATTAAATCTATTATTTAAAGTCAAACTTTGTCTAAATCGATAAGTAGTAACATAATGACCATCATTAAAAAAAGAAAAATATCATTACATATGCAGTTTATTTTTAATAGATTTAAAACGATTTGTTTTGGTCAATTTCGACGCGATCCGCCATTCCGTCTATTATTCAATGCTTTTACGCGCTTGTTTACAATTTTAATGTAACATTCGCGTTTGCAAAAAAATTACCAAAAATCAGGTACTTATCCGATTTTAATGAAATTTTCAGTATTGATTTATCAATTAATGAATTTTATAATGCATCAGTTATTTTATTGCAAAACTTTAATTTAGTATTTTTGCTATGAAAAATTAATATATAAAATTCATTTAAAGTAAAAATATTCTGATTTTAAGTTTAATATGCTATATTTTTAGATTCTAGAAAAAAAAATCTATTTAATGCAAACCTTATTTTAGTCAATCAAAAAATACGTTTTGAAGAAAAACTCAATTGAAAATGTACCCCCCCCCCCTTTTTAAGCAGAAAAAATATCAATGTGTAATTTTTTTCTTTTATAAGATGATAGCCAATTAAATAATCATCGAAATGAGTAAAAAAGAAATCTCAGAAAAAATTTATTTTTTTAACATTTTATTTTCCGATTTTCGGTACTTATTTTCTTATAAAATATTCCACTTAATTTTTTTCTTTTCTGTTTACAACTTCGGTCTTTTATTTTTTTATTTCTACTGTAATTAGTAGAAATCAAGGACCAACTCGCCAATATTTTACACTCCCAAAGTAAGGGGGGGGAGTCAAAATTAAGTGACCAGAAAAAAAAAATGAGAAAGTTTTGAAATAAAATAAATAATGCATTATAAAGATCATTCATTGATAAATAAACACTGAAAATTTCATTAAAATCCGACAATTCCCTGATTTTTGGTAAATTATTTTCTGTAGGGGGGGGGGCTAAAGTCATTTTGTCAAAAAACGCATTTAGGTTCATTTTGCCAGTGCCTAAAATAATATGTTGTAAATTCTAAGGTAAAGGAACACGTATGCAGTTTATACAGAATTAAACTGACAATAGAATTATAAACGAATGCATAGTTTTGTTACGTAGTCCGAAACCAGAGTCAAGTCTTAATGCTTGACACCTGTATACAACATGTACAAAAAATAGTGCGAGTATGAAGGGGGTGGAAACAATTAACTAGGAATCTAAGGGGGTACTCGCCTGAAAAAGTTTGGGAACCACCGATTAGGATTAACCCAGCCAAATACTCTACGGACTGAGCTAAATCAATAAAAAGAACTTGTTAGTCTTGTGTGACCTATACGTAGTCGGAAAGCGCGTGGTGTAATGGTTAAAGTCATGGGAAATGGACTCGTCGCCCCGAGTTCAAATCCTGGACGCGGTAATTGCATTTCACTTAGCGCTAATACCCTTGGGAAAGGTATGAATCCTACTCTCCCTCCAGCTATGGATAAATAGTAAGGCAGACTGGGCTCTTTAACCATGGCTAGGTAACCAGTCTAGGAGAAGGAAAACTCTGAATTCAAACCTGTGGAACCCCGCTTAAGAAATTGACCTTGTGTCGCATCCTGCTCGTTCGAAGGGGTTGGTAAATATATATTACGTAGTCGGGATATAGTGACTTGTTCTTTTATGAATAACAATAGTATGAGATTTGTAAATTCCAATAACAACTCAGACAGATACAAATCTTTCTAGTCTTATTTGGCCTTATGCTACTCTGAACATAATGAAAGTTCATAATTAACATTCCTATTATTGGGACACGCCCTAAATTTTAAACATGTGCAAGAGAAATCAATTAGAAACACTGATGGGTTCGGTCTTGAGATTGGTAACAATGGTCATAATATAGGACACGCAAAATATTAACTTAGCTAATGGAGACTTCTATGGCGTAACGGTTATCGTCTTAGGAAATAGACACAGTGATAGGAGTTCGAATCCTGAACGAGATGGTTTCCGTTTAATTTTTCGCTAATATCCCAAGAAAGCCATTAAAATTGTTAATCTCTTTTCTTTCTTTGTTTAATGGCATATAAATCTTCGTGGATTATCTAATGCCAAAGCTATCATTTTAAAAGAATATTAGGGGTACTATTTAACCTATAGTTTGCGAGATAAGGGGGTTCGTAGCTTTCCCAAATGTAATAGTCCGAAAGTGAACGTAATAGCGTGACTAGAATTCGAACTCGCTTACTTCGATGTCGCAGTCCAGAATGTTAGCCTCGACGCCACCTTTCTTTTTCAGCTAGATTTGGCAAGGGAAACTGTTCTAGAAGGAACTTTCTTAATTAATCTAACGTAACGGGAGGGTAACTTGTTACGTATTTAACCTCCTGTTGACGAGGCTTAGAATATGCTGACAGTATTCACTGTATGGCCACCTACCCCCATCTCACAAACCATACGAGTAAGACGAGCTAGGCATGCAGGACACTGCTGGAGAAACAAGGACGAGATCGTAAGCGACGTACTATTATAGAAGCCAGCATTATGTGACACAGTGATAAGAGTTCGAATGCTGAACGAGATGGTTTGCGTTTAATTTTTCGCTAATATCCCAAGAATAAGATTTGATGAAAATACATACAACATAACAGTGAGCAAACATGAGTATTGTTAAATAGAATTATTACTGTTAGAAATATTTGAAAATAATTAACAGTGTGCAAAATTATTTGTATTAGGTAGGAATATCTTATCTTATTATAATGGAGATTGTGTGTTTTTCTGTCCGTAACCGAAACTATATAAATATACAAATCACAATTCCCTTTGTTATTTACATCACATTCTCCACGATTTTATTTTTATTTAAACCTCAATTATTAATAAAATTGTTTAGCATCATTAAGACTGTTGACCATATCTACATACAAATAACATGCAATTGTATTTATATATACAACAAAATAGCGGATTATAGTGTGAATGGGAAGGCTAATTTGCATATTGATCTTAAAAATTTGATTTTAATAAATATATGCTTAGTATTATTGATTTCTATTTGTTTGGTTTTATCTTATTGAATATGAGCAAAAATCTCGGGGATAAATCTTAAAAGAAATCCACAAACAAGAAGAAATAACTGTAATTTTATTCTTTACTTCCTATTTTAACTAAATAGTTAAATTAGGAAAATTTACCAATGAAAGACGGGAATAATGAAAAATGATGGAAGAGTTAGTTTCAAAGTTGTTCTATTTTTCAATCATACTCCCTCTGTTCCAAATCTTTTTATCTGCATTCTTATTCAGTTTCATTAGCCTTTCTAATTTAATATGATATTTTATTATATTAAAACTTGAGTATTTGCACCCGGAGGGTGCATATATTTGCTAGTTTGATATAATATAGCAGTAAAGTCGGTGGAGTGGCCTATTGTCGGTATCGGTCGACAGCGAGGGAGTCTATGCCCTTTTCCCAAGCGCTAGACCAGGGAGATTGTTATTCACCAGGGACCCGATTAGGCCAGTCAATTGACCATTCGCCTCGGAATCGCAAGGTTCCGGGTTCGATACAGGTCATCGTCACCTCAGCCCATAAGTAGCAGATTGGGTAATTTGATCTGTGCGGTAAATTAGAGCGCTGACGGTAGGTGCGGTACACCACCTCAGATGCAAAGCAATCTTCCTTGTCTAGCCCTAGCGAAAAGAGGATAGACTCCTTCGTTGTTCGGCTGATACCGTCAATAGGCCACAACACTGATTTTACAAGTGATATATAAGAAAATTCGATGGTGTGGCCTATTGTCGGTGTCAGCCGGATAACGAGGGAGTCTATCCCATTTTCACTAGCGCTAAACCAGGGAGATTGTTTTTGCGTCTGATGTGGAGAGCCACACCTAACATCAGCTCTTCACTTTACCGAACAGATCTAAGCCTCATGTGTCGAGTAAGCGAGGCCCTGTATCGAAGCCAAAACCTTGTCGTTCCTATGCAGATTCTCTACCGACTGAGATAAACCGACTTCTACTGATATCATAATAGTGGAGGAGCGTGGTCTAATGGTTAGAGTCGTAGGAAATGGACTCGTCAACGCGAGTTCAATTCCTGAACGAAGCTGTTGGAATTTCACATGGCGCTAATACCCTTGGGAAAGGTATGAATCCAATTCTCCCTCCAGCTATGCGTAAATAGCAGGGCAGACTGGACTCTTTAACCATGGCTAGATAACCAGTCTAAGAGAAGAAAAACTCTGAATTCAAACCTGTTAAACTCCGCTTAAGAAATTGACCTTTTGTCGCATCCTCCTCGGGTGGAGGGGTTGGTAAATATACATAATAGTGGGCAAACAAATACTTCTCGACAAATAGAAGTGTAATTTTAAGATGCAAATATACTTATAATCAAACATTTACGACTGAATAAAATTTCAGCATTGAATAACCCATAATGAGTTGATATGCAATTAAACAAATAAACGACACTAAATTGTATAATGTCTTTCCCTTATGGAAAATATCTTCATGAAGAAGGAAGAACTGTCGCATAAGGCAATTGTCGATCTTCCAACCTGCACTGTCATCTAGGAGCAAGTCCATATTCTCATTAGACCGATGGATAACACAACATTTTGCTAACAGTTTGGCACAAGGCTAAACGAGTGGAGTGTCCAGTGAGGACCAAACTCACTGCTTCAGCGAATAGGCTGTAAATCAACCCGTTCATCTTGATTTTACAAGCACTGATGTTTTTTTATGGTATTTGTTTTTTTTTTTTAAGGCATATCAATCTTTGTGCGTTATTTAATGCCAAAATTGATACTAATTACAGTAGAAATAAAAAGATAAAAGACTGAAGTTGTAAATAGAAAAGAAAAAAAAATTAAGTGGAATATTTTATAAGAAAATAAGTACCGAAAATCGGAAAATAAAATGTTAAAAAATAAATAATTTTTTGGAGATTGCTTTTTTACTCATTTCGATTATTATTTAATTGGCTATCATCTTATAAAAGAAAAAAATTACACATCGATATTTTTTCTGCTTAAAAAAAGGGGGGGGGCTACATTTTCAATTGAGTTTTTCTTCAAAACGTATTTTTTTGATTGACAATAATAAGGTTTGCATTAAATAGATATTTTTTTCTAGAATCTAAAAATATAACATATTAAACTTAAAATCCTTGTAGAAGAACAGTAGTGGTTATATCTAAATCGCAGCTGAGTGGCGTGGGTTCATACCTTTTCCAAGAGTATCAATCTGACAGTGAACGTAATAGTGTGACTTCAGTTCGAACTCGCTTACTCTGAATTCGTAGTCCTGCATGTAACTTACTATGATACGGAATTCCCCTGGCATTCGTTGGACGTAACAAACTTAGGCACAAGGCTTGAATCAAAGAGCACTTAGTAAGAACTGAAGTCCCTCGTTAACAAAGGTTTGAAAAACAACATGCTCATCTACGCCCTTTACTAACTTTACATTAGCCATTATGGATATGTATAAATAAGGTGTGGCTGTTGTTTTTGAGGGCAGAGGCCTCAGTCACACCCCGTCTGTGATGCTACTGCGGTTTTCGTAAAAAGTAGTTTTTTTCTTTTAATGCGGTTTGTTCTAACACTTGGGTCAACTGAAACGTTCTCTAGCTGACACGTTCTTTTCTTATTGTTTATGACAACTTGTAGGACCACAGTATGATAATTTAAATATTACAACAGTGTTGCGCGTTAACTTGTATTTTATTCTTGAATGAAATATTACAACGTTTCATATTTTTACTTCAAAGCAAAATAGATCAATATGTAAAAAGTGTAATACTCTATGGCAAATTTGTTCCTTTCTTTTTCCTTTATCTTTTCTAACTTTTTTCTGCCTTTTACTTGAAACAGACGATAAGTGCTATCGCTTCCTATCTCTTATCTTTCTTTCGATATTTGCTTCTTTAAAAATTTAGATCATTCGAAGGAGGATTAGCCAAGTTTTTAGATTACGAAATAATATCATTTTTTAAACGCCCTTTATATTAAAACAAAATTAATTTACACAAGCGGGACCTGTGGATATACCACAGTATGGGAATCTATTATAACTTTTGATATGTATACTAAAGAGTTACTACAAAATAGTTCAATATGTAAAAAGTATAATAATCTTAATTTAACTCTCCCTCTCCCATTGAAACGGGTCAGCGTTGTCGTGCCCCCAATTTCTTATTTATATTTTTATGTGTAGCATGTCCTTTTTCCACCCTTTCTTTCGTGATAATAAAAACGAAATGGCTCATTGTTTAGCCGAGGTGATGACACATTCTACCCAAGTCCCCACCCCCCTGAACAGTTCCTCAACTACGAACGTTTTCCGGATCAGGGTTGGGGCTGTTAAAGTGTGACACACGTAGGTAGGTAGGTAGGTACAATCGTATTAATATATAGACTAAGTCTGGTTGTCTGGCCAGGATTGGGAGATCCTTTTTTTATCTGAAAGATCCGGAGGATTTGGTGGGACTTATTTTCTGGTTTGCACATATTTTACTCTTTGAGCGTTTTGAACTTTTTGAGCAAGTCTCCTCGGGTTTGCAGGACCCTTCTAAGTATCCGAGCAGAGGACTAGTAGAGCTGGGGGTTTGGATGTTCTCGATTTTTCATCTGATCTGCTGTTCCCCCACAGACCTTTATGGACCGTTCCAAGCACACAAACTACAATTGCTATCAATGTTACCTCTGTGTTTAATAACTTATTCTGCTGTCCGGCAAGATCCAGGTATTTTATGCCTTGGGCAGGTTCATATTTGTATTTTTTATTTAATTGTTTCTTAAAAGATTAAAGAAAAACATGTTCCTATCAAATATGAATAGTTTTAAACAGATCTATTGACCTCAATGTTCACATGTTTTAAACAAGATGAAGGCATTTCCACACATGATGCTAAACCTTTGAAATTGGAAGAACCTTTCAAATACAGAGGTTGCACATTAACTGAGAACAAAATCACTGCGCACACAGGAAAATCACAGTCTGCTATAGACAGATTATCGATCATATGGAAATATGATCACTCTGATAAAGATTTGAAACAAACACCCCAAAAGAATGCAGCTGTACGGCAACTTGCTCCCAATCACACAGACCAACTAGGCATGCTAGACACTGCTGGAGAAGCAAGGACGAACTCATAAGTGACGTTATCATTATATATACACACATACAGACATAAGCGTTGGCCGACCTGTAAAAACCTACATCAATGGGATGCTGCGGATTCTGAATGCTACATAGAGGACATACATAAGAAACGTTTTTTTCCGAGAATTTCATTGTCGAAAATCAAGGATGCGTATTATACATGAATGTATGTTATACATGACTAATTATCTCTGCCTATTGACTGGATTCTTTATTTTCTTTAATGGGATATCAACGTTCATGGGCTATTTAATGTTAAAACCATCCTTATAGAAAAATATTAGCAGTACTATTTAACGCATTGCTTGGGGTGAGGGGGTAATGGCAATGAAATTGTACTCCACGCTCACAACGTGGTACTATCACTCCGGTTCAGAATGAACCTGGAGTAAGGTCAATGAAGTGGTACTCCACACTCACCAAAAGCTCCAGAATCGGAACCTCTCCGCTAGAGGTACTATCCCTTTGGGACAGAATGGAGCAGGGAGTAATGGCAATGTAGCGGAACTGGAACCTCACCACTAGATACAGTATAATGTCATACTTAAGACAAGTAGGATATTAGTATACTTTTTTTTTTTAAACGTTCAATAACCAATTCATATTTCTCTCGGAAACAAAGTTTCATTACTTAAAGTATTGTGTTATATAATACATTTTTATAGTAAAAAAAAAAAATAAATAAATAATTGGCCAATATATTTTTATAGTAAAAAAAATAATAATTGGCCAATATATTTTTATAGTAAAAAAATAATAATTGGCCAATACATTTTTAGTAAAAAAAATAATAATTGGCCAATACATTTTTATAGTAAAAAAAAAAATAATTGGCCAATACATTTTTATAGTAAAAAAAAAATAATTGGCCAATACATTTTATAGTAAAAAAAAATTGGCCAATACATTTTTATAGTAAAAAAAAAATAATAATTGGCCAATACATTTTTATAGTAAAAAAATAATAATGGCCAATACATTTTTATAGTAAAAAAAATAATAATTGGCCAATACATTTTTATAGTAAAAAAAATAATAATTGGCCAATACATTTTTATAGTAAAAAAAATAATAATTGGCCAATACATTTTATAGTAAAAAAAATAATAATTGGCCAATACATTTTTATAGTAAAAAAAATAATAATTGGCCAATACATTTTTATAGTAAAAAAAAAATAATTGGCCAATACATTTTTATAGTAAAAAACAATAATTGGCCAATACATTTTTATAGTAAAAAACAATAATTGGCCAATAAATTTTATAGTAAAAAAACAATAATTGGCCAATACATTTTCATAGTAAAAACAATAATTGGCCAATGCCTTTATCTTTATGTGTTAGTGGAATAAATAAAAACAAACTAATCCTACCTTTGTTGCATATTAACTTTGAATTCATTTTAGTAAAACTTTCTATCTTAAATTGCAGGTGAAACGACGTCCGATTCTTTCGTTGTTTATCAGAAAAATAACACTTTAAACCAATTCTTTTATCTTTTAATTAGAATTTCAACTTGCCATATTTGGTATGGAATGCATGTTTTTAAATTCTTTGTGTCGAAGAACCGGTTTGTTTTTTCTGTGTCGAAGTCATGATAAAAATCTCTCGTATTAACACGCTACATTGAGATCTAAACAATAGATACACAAATCAAAATAGTGCAAGTTAATTTATTTGGATATGTTTTACATAACCGAGGCATAAAGCCTGAAATTTTTTTGATAGGGCGGGGGGGGGGGGGGGGCAAATGGGGTCGTGTATTTCTATGTTCTAGATTATCGCATGCCATTCACCGACCGATCCATGTTAATAAAACCGTCATTTTTCATCCAGCTTACAACACGATACCTCAGGCGATCTATGTTATCATACTTAAAATCCGCCCTGTGGGCTGGGGCTGTAAAATGGGACCACCTGTTGGCCGTGGGAAGCGAATTTTTATGCTTATGGACGGAATCTTGGTGTTTCTCAGAATTGGACACATAGCGTAGTGGATAAAGGGGGTAGGTTAAGAGAGTTCTAAGTGACAGTTATCTCTAGACTGCAGGTTCAATCCTGGTCAGGGGCAGCAGTAACATAGAATAATGATTAACACAGCTTAACAGTTGTACCCCAGCTACGGTTAGCGGATTGAGAAGAGGTTACCCCCGTGGACTGAATAAAGGGTTAGGTTCAAAGTTCCGTGATGACTCCCAATTACGACAAGAAATACCTGAAAAAGGCCGGGGGGGCACATCGGTCGAAACGTTGTACAGATAAGAATGAAAAGGAGGATAATAGTCCGAATAAGCCAACAAATACTAAGAATCTTGGTGGTTGAGCAGTCTACTTTAGCCTTTACTTATGCTAGACGAGAGGTCGCATGCGACCAATAGACTGGTTACGTCAAGCCCTAGCACCTATATGACTGTCTCGAACCCATTGCCCACATGGCACCCTCTCCATTTTTATCATATATATATTTACCAACTCCTCCGCACGAGCAGGATACGACACAAGGTCAATTTCTTAAGCGGAGTTCAACAGGTTTGAATTCAGAGTTTTCCTTCTCCTAGACTGGTTACCTAGCCATGGTTAAAGAGTCCAGTCTGCCCTGCTATTTATCCATAACTGGAGGGAGAGTAGGATTCATACCTTTCCCAAGGTATTAGTGTTAAGTGAAATGCAATTACCACGTCCAGGATTTGAACTCAGAGCGACGAGTCCATTTCCCATGAATTTAACCATTACACCACGCGCTTCCTATTTTTATCATATAGGTGCTAAGAAAGCAAATCTAAATCTAATGGTGAAGTTCCAACTCTGGAGCTTTGGACAGTGTGGAGTACCCCTTTATTTGCAATTACTCCAAGGTCAACTGTGACCGGACTGGTTGTACCAGTTCGGGTCTTATCTATTGGTTAAATTGAAAAAAAAAAAAAAACTGAGTTTCAAATAGTGTGTTTAACATTTTTTTGAATACCAATCAAGAAGGGTAAATCAAAACGTCTTCGGCATAAGATAACCTAACAAGGGTTGACATGCCGTAAAACCCAACCTACTTAAAATCCCAATGTGGGAGAACATAAGTATTAATTAAATTCTAAAAAAAAAAAAAAAAAAAAAAAAAGCAGATGAAGTGGGTGGAGGTAGGAGAGAAAACAAAAAACAAAAATATAAAATATAAAAAATAAAAAATAAAGAAAAAAATAAAGCTATCAATGATTATAAAGATATCTGGTTTTTAAACAGTCATAATTTCCTTAGAGAGAAAGGATGGACTATACGTAAATAAATAAAAAAAAAAATAAAAAAAAAAAACTAGTTTTGCCCATCTGGCAACAATTTAAAACGTAAATATGTACCTAACCCGTTCGTCATGGGTAGAATGTAACACAAGGTTGCAGGTGAGGGGTATCTAGCGAGGATCGAACGCGCTATTCATTTTAATGGATCTAGCTTGCAAACCAATACACCACGACTGAAAGCCCTATTACCCAACCAGTTCGCCACACCCCGGATTTTACACATGGTTGCAATTAAGGTGCATGCAACGAGGACTGAAATCGCTATTCATTTGTAAGTGATCTGCAAGACTAGCTTGCTAAATTTTACACAACGATAGGATGGCCTTTTATTAGCCAACCCGTTCGCTACACGTAGGATTTGACACAAAGTCGTGAGTAAGGTGCATCCAGCGAGAATCGAACTCGCTTTTCAGTATTAATGGATCTGCAGGGCTAGCTTCCAAATCATCCTCCCACGATGGCGAAGCCCTTTCATTAACCAACCCGTTCGCTACACGTAGGATTTGACATAAAGTCGTGAGTAAGGTGCATCCAGCGAGAATCGAACTCGCTTTTCAGTATTAATGGATCTGCGGGTCTAGCTTCCAAATCATCCTCCCACGATGGCGAAGCCCTTTCATTAATCAACCCGTTCGCTACACGTAGGATTTGACACAAAGTCGCGAGTAAGGTGCATCCAGCGAGTATCGAACTGTATCCATTTGTAACGGATCTGCGAGGTTAGATTGCACACCATTGTATTACGATGGGACGTCTCAACTCTCTAATCGCAGGGGATTAAGTGTTTACTAAACAAAACGTAAGCACAGTTTCATAGATTTCATATATACTACTTATTATGGCAAATCAACCTTCGTGAGTTATCTAATGCCAAATGTATCATTGTAGTCGTACTATTCGACCCGTAGTTGGTGGATTAGGACTTCATAAAATTCTCAAGGGTATTAGTTCGAAAAATGAAAGCTATTAGCACGCTGGATTTCGAACTCGCTTGCTAAAATGTCGCTATACAGTAAGTTAACCGATACACCACTTATCACGACCAAGAGTTCAATTTTAAAAGCAATTCAACTAAGATTTGAAACAAACACCCCAAAAGAATGCAGCTGTACGGCAACTTGCTCCCAATCACACAGACCAACTAGGCATGCTAGACACTGCTGGAGAAGCAAGGACGAACTCATAAGTGACGTTATCATTATATATACACACATACAGACATAAGCGTTGGGCGACCTGTTAAAAACCTACATCAATGGGATGCTGCGGATTCTGAATGCTACATAGAGGACATACATAAGAAACGTTTTTTTCAGAAATTTCATTGTCGAAAATCAAGGATGCGTTATTATACATGAATGTATGTTATACATGACTAATTATCTGCCTATTGACTGGATTCTTTATTTTCTTTAATGGGATATCAACGTTCATGGGCTATTTAATGTTAAAACCATCCTTATAGAAAAATATTAGCAGTACTATTTAACGCCATTGCTTGGGGTGAGGGGTAATGGCAATGAAATTGTACTCCACGCTCACAACGTGGTACTATCACTCCGGTTCAGAATGAACCTGGAGTAAGGTCAATGAAGTGGTACTCCACACTCACCAAAAGCTCCAGAATCGGAACCTTCTCGCTAGAGGTACTATCCCTTTGGGACAGAATGGAGCAGGGAGTAATGGCAATGTAGCGGAACTGGAACCTCACCACTAGATACAGTATAATGTTCATACTTAAGACAAGTAGGATATTAGTATACTTTTTTTTTTAAACGTTCAATAACCAATTCATATTTCTCTCGGAAACAAAGTTTCATTACTTAAAGTATTGTGTTATATAATACATTTTTATAGTAAAAAAAAAAAAAAAAAATAAATAATTGGCCAATATATTTTAAGTAAAAAATAATAATTGGCCAATATATTTTTATAGTAAAAAATAATAATTGGCCAATACATTTTTATAGTAAAAAAAATAATAATTGGCCAATACATTTTTTTATAGTAAAAAAAAATAATTGGCCAATACATTTTTATAGTAAAAAAAAAATAATTGGCCAATACATTTTTATAGTAAAAAAAAATTGGCCAATACATTTTTATAGTAAAAAAAAAAATAATAATGGCCAATACATTTTTATAGTAAAAAAAAAATAATAATTGGCCAATACATTTTATAGTAAAAAAATAATAATTGGCCAATACATTTTTATAGTAAAAAAAAAAATAATATTGGCCAATACATTTTTATAGTAAAAAAAAAATAATAATTGGCCAATACATTTTATATAAAAAATAATAATTGCCAATACATTTAAGTTAAAAAATAATAATTGGCCAATACATTTTTATTAGTAAAAAAATAATAATTGGCCAATACATTTTTATAGTAAAAAACAATAATTGGCCAATACATTTTTATAGTAAAAAAACAATAATTGGCCAATACATTTTTATAGTAAAAAAAACAATAATTGGCCAATAATTTTTATAGTAAAAAAAACAATAATTGGCCAATACATTTTCATAGTAAAAAACAATAATTGGCCAATGCTTTATCTTTATGTGTTAGTGGAATAAATAAAAAACAAACTAATCCTACCTTTGTTGCATATTAACTTTGAATTCATTTTAGTAAAACTTTCTATCTTAAATTGCAGGTGAAACGACGTCCGATTCTTTCGTTGTTTATCAGAAAAATAACACTTTAAACCAATTCTTTTATCTTTTAATTAGAATTTCAACTTGCCATATTTGGTATGGAATGCATGTTTTTAAATTCTTTGTGTCGAAGAACCGGTTTGTTTTTTTCTGTGTCGAAGTCATGATAAAATCTCTCGTATTAACACGCTACATTGAGATCTAAACAATAGATACACAAATCAAAAATAGTGCAAGTTAATTTATTTGGATATGTTTTACATAACCGAGGCTAAAGCCTGAAATTTTTTTGATAGGGCGGGGGGGGGGGCAAATGGGGTCGTGTATTTCTATGTTCTAGATTTATCGCATGCCATTCACCGACCGATCCATGTTAATAAAACCGTCATTTTTCATCCAGCTTACAACCACGATACCTCAGGCGATCTAAGGCAATTCGATCTTCCAACCTGCACTGTCATCTAGGAGCAAGTCCATATTCTCATTAGACCGATGGATAACACAACATTTTGCTAACAGTTTGGCACAAGGCTAAACGAGTGGAGTGTCAGTGAGGACCAAACTCACTGCTTCAGCGAATAGGCTGTAAATCAACCCGTTCATCTTGATTTTTACAAGCACTGATGTTTTTTATGGTATTTTTTTTTTTTTTTAAGGCATATCAATCTTTGTGCGTTATTTAATGCCAAAATTTATACTAATTACAGTAGAAATAAAAAGATAAAAGACTGAAGTTGTAAATAGAAAAGAAAAAAAAATTAAGTGGAATATTTTTAAGAAAATAAGTACCGAAAATCGGAAAATAAAATGTTAAAAATAAATAATTTTTTGGAGATTGCTTTTTTTACTCATTTCGATTATTATTTAATTGGCTATCATCTTATAAAAGAAAAAAATACACATCGATATTTTTTCTGCTTAAAAAAAGGGGGGGGGCTACATTTTCAATGAGTTTTTCTTCAAAACGTATTTTTTTGACAATAATAAGGTTTGCATTAAATAGATATTTTTTCTAGAATCTAAAAATATAACATATTAAACTTAAAATTCCTTGTAGAAGAACAGTAGTGGTTATATCTAAATCGCAGCTGAGTGGCGTGGGTTCATACCTTTTCCAAGAGTATCAATCTGACAGTGAACGTAATAGTGTGACTTCAGTTCGAACTCGCTTACTCTGATTCGTAGTCCTGCATGTAACTTACTATGATACGGAATTCCCCTGGCATTCGTTGGACGTAACAAACTTAGGCACAAGGCTTGAATCAAAGAGCACTTAGTAAGAACTGAAGTCCCTCGTTAACAAAGGTTTGAAAAACAACATGCTCATCTACGCCCTTTACTAACTTTACATTAGCCATTATGGATATGTATAAATAAGGTGTGGCTGTTGTTTTTGAGGGCAGAGGCCTCAGTCACACCCCGTCTGTGATGCTACTGCGGTTTTCGTAAAAAGTAGTTTTTTTTCTTTTAATGCGGTTTGTTCTAACACTTGGTCAACTGAAACGTTCTCTAGCTGACACGTTCTTTTCTTATTGTTTATGACAACTTGTAGGACCACAGTATGATAATTTAAATATTACAACAGTGTTGCGCGTTAACTTGTATTTTATTCTTGAATGAAATATTACAACGTTTCATATTTTTACTTCAAAGCAAAATAGATCAATATGTAAAAAGTGTAATACTCTATGGCAAATTTGTTCCTTCTTTTCCTTTATCTTTTCTAACTTTTTTCTGCCTTTTACTTGAAACAGACGATAAGTGCTATCGCTTCCTATCTCTTATCTTTCTTTCGATATTTGCTTCTTTAAAAATTTAGATCATTCGAAGGAGGATTAGCCAAGTTTTTAGATTACGAAATAATATCATTTTTTAAACGCCCTTTATATTAAAACAAAATTAATTTACACAAGCGGGACCTGTGGATATACCACAGTATGGGAATCTATTATAACTTTTGATATGTATACTAAAGAGTTACTACAAAATAGTTCAATATGTAAAAAGTATATAATCTTAATTTAACTCTCCCTCTCCCATTGAAACGGGTCAGCGTTGTCGTGCCCCCAATTTCTTATTTATATTTTATGTGTAGCATGTCCTTTTTCCACCCTTTCTTTCGTGATAATAAAAACGAAATGGCTCATTGTTTAGCCGAGGTGATGACACATTCTACCCAAGTCCCCACCCCCCTGAACAGTTCCTCAACTACGAACGTTTTCCGGATCAGGGTTGGGGCTGTTAAAGTGTGACACACGTAGGTAGGTAGGTAGGTACAATCGTATTAATATATAGACTAAGTCTGGTTGTCTGGCCAGGATTGGGAGATCCTTTTTTTATCTGAAAGATCCGGAGGATTTGGTGGGACTTATTTTCTGGTTTGCACATATTTTACTCTTTGAGCGTTTTGAACTTTTTGAGCAAGTCTCCTCGGGTTTGCAGGACCCTTCTAAGTATCCGAGCAGAGGACTAGTAGAGCTGGGGGTTTGGATGTTCTCGATTTTTCATCTGATCTGCTGTTCCCCCACAGACCTTTATGGACCGTTCCAAGCACACAAACTACAATTGCTATCAATGTTACCTCTGTGTTTAATAACTTATTCTGCTGTCCGGCAAGATCCAGGTATTTTATGCCTTGGGCAGGTTCATATTTGTATTTTTATTTAATTGTTCTTAAAAGATTAAAGAAAAACATGTTCCTATCAAATATGAATAGTTTTAAACAGATCTATTGACCTCAATGTTCACATGTTTTAAACAAGATGAAGGCATTTCCACACATGATGCTAAACCTTTGAAATTGGAAGAACCTTTCAAATACAGAGGTTGCACATTAACTGAGAACAAAATCACTGCGCACACAGGAAAATCACAGTCTGCTATAGACAGATTATCGATCATATGGAAATATGATCACTCTGATAAAGATTTGAAACAAACACCCCAAAAGAATGCAGCTGTACGGCAACTTGCTCCCAATCACACAGACCAACTAGGCATGCTAGACACTGCTGGAGAAGCAAGGACGAACTCATAAGTGACGTTATCATTATATATACACACATACAGACATAAGCGTTGGCCGACCTGTAAAAAACCTACATCAATGG
The DNA here is from genome assembly GCA_023376005.1 of Doryteuthis pealeii. NCBI lineage: Eukaryota > Metazoa > Mollusca > Cephalopoda > Myopsida > Loliginidae > Doryteuthis > Doryteuthis pealeii. The sequence goes on along the minus strand of CM042175.1, from coordinate 50,672,074 downwards.
GATGCTGCGGATTCTGAATGCTACATAGAGGACATACATAAGAAACGTTTTTTCCGAGAATTTCATTGTCGAAAATCAAGGATGCGTATTTATACATGAATGTATGTTATACATGACTAATTATCTCTGCCTATTGACTGGATTCTTTATTTTCTTTAATGGGATATCAACGTTCATGGGCTATTTAATGTTAAAACCATCCTTATAGAAAAATATTAGCAGTACTATTTAACGCATTGCTTGGGGTGAGGGGGTAATGGCAATGAAATTGTACTCCACGCTCACAACGTGGTACTATCACTCCGGTTCAGAATGAACCTGGAGTAAGGTCAATGAAGTGGTACTCCACACTCACCAAAAGCTCCAGAATCGGAACCTCTCCGCTAGAGGTACTATCCCTTTGGGACAGAATGGAGCAGGGAGTAATGGCAATGTAGCGGAACTGGAACCTCACCACTAGATACAGTATAATGTCATACTTAAGACAAGTAGGATATTAGTATACTTTTTTTTTTAAACGTTCAATAACCAATTCATATTTCTCTCGGAAACAAAGTTTCATTACTTAAAGTATTGTGTTATATAATACATTTTTATAGTAAAAAAAAAAAAATAAATAAATAATTGGCCAATATATTTTATAGTAAAAAAAATAATTGGCCAATATATTTTTATAGTAAAAAAATAATAATTGGCCAATACATTTTTATAGTAAAAAAAATAATAATTGGCCAATACATTTTATAGTAAAAAAAAAATAATTGGCCAATACATTTTTATAGTAAAAAAAAAAATTGGCCAATACATTTTATAGTAAAAAAAAAATGGCCAATACATTTTTATAGTAAAAAAAAATAATAATTGGCCAATACATTTTTATAGTAAAAAAAATAATAATTGGCCAATACATTTTTATAGTAAAAAAATAATAATTGGCCAATACATTTTTATAGTAAAAAAAAAATAATATGGCCAATACATTTTATAGTAAAAAAAATAATAATTGGCCAATACATTTTTATAGTAAAAAAAATAATAATTGGCCAATACATTTTATAAAAAAAATAATTGGCCAATACATTTTTATAGTAAAAAAACAATAATTGGCCAATACATTTTTATAGTAAAAAAAACAATAATTGGCCAATACATTTTTATAGTAAAAAAAACAATAATTGGCCAATAAATTTTTATAGTAAAAAAAACAATAATTGGCCAATACATTTTCATAGTAAAAAACAATAATTGGCCAATGCCTTTATCTTTATGTGTTAGTGGAATAAATAAAAACAAACTAATCCTACCTTTGTTGCATATTAACTTTGAATTCATTTTAGTAAAACTTTCTATCTTAAATTGCAGGTGAAACGACGTCCGATTCTTTCGTTGTTTATCAGAAAAATAACACTTTAAACCAATTCTTTTATCTTTTAATTAGAATTTCAACTTGCCATATTTGGTATGGAATGCATGTTTTTAAATTCTTTGTGTCGAAGAACCGGTTTGTTTTTTCTGTGTCGAAGTCATGATAAAAATCTCTCGTATTAACACGCTACATTGAGATCTAAACAATAGATACACAAATCAAAATAGTGCAAGTTAATTTATTTGGATATGTTTTACATAACCGAGGCATAAAGCCTGAAATTTTTTTGATAGGGCGGGGGGGGGGGGCAAATGGGGTCGTGTATTTCTATGTTCTAGATTATCGCATGCCATTCACCGACCGATCCATGTTAATAAAACCGTCATTTTTCATCCAGCTTACAACACGATACCTCAGGCGATCTATGTTATCATACTTAAAATCCGCCCTGTGGGCTGGGGCTGTAAAATGGGACCACCTGTTGGCCGTGGGAAGCGAATTTTTATGCTTATGGACGGAATCTTGGTGTTTCTCAGAATTGGACACATAGCGTAGTGGATAAAGGGGGTAGGTTAAGAGAGTTCTAAGTGACAGTTATCTCTAGACTGCAGGTTCAATCCTGGTCAGGGGCAGCAGTAACATAGAATAATGATTAACACAGCTTAACAGTTGTACCCCAGCTACGGTTAGCGGATTGAGAAGAGGTTACCCCCGTGGACTGAATAAAGGGTTAGGTTCAAAGTTCCGTGATGACTCCCAATTACGACAAGAAATACCTGAAAAAGGCCGGGGGGCACATCGGTCGAAACGTTGTACAGATAAGAATGAAAAGGAGGATAATAGTCCGAATAAGCCAACAAATACTAAGAATCTTGGTGGTTGAGCAGTCTACTTTAGCCTTTACTTATGCTAGACGAGAGGTCGCATGCGACCAATAGACTGGTTACGTCAAGCCCTAGCACCTATATGACTGTCTCGAACCCATTGCCCACATGGCACCCTCTCCATTTTTATCATATATATATTTACCAACTCCTCCGCACGAGCAGGATACGACACAAGGTCAATTTCTTAAGCGGAGTTCAACAGGTTTGAATTCAGAGTTTTCCTTCTCCTAGACTGGTTACCTAGCCATGGTTAAAGAGTCCAGTCTGCCCTGCTATTTATCCATAACTGGAGGGAGAGTAGGATTCATACCTTTCCCAAGGGTATTAGTGTTAAGTGAAATGCAATTACCACGTCCAGGATTTGAACTCAGAGCGACGAGTCCATTTCCCATGAATTTAACCATTACACCACGCGCTTCCTATTTTTATCATATAGGTGCTAAGAAAGCAAATCTAAATCTAATGGTGAAGTTCCAACTCTGGAGCTTTGGACAGTGTGGAGTACCCCTTTATTGCAATTACTCCAAGGTCAACTGTGACCCGGACTGGTTGTACCAGTTCGGGTCTTATCTATTGGTTAAATTGAAAAAAAAAAAAAACTGAGTTTCAAATAGTGTGTTTAACATTTTTTTGAATACCAATCAAGAAGGGGTAAATCAAAACGTCTTCGGCATAAGATAACCTAACAAGGGTTGACATGCCGTAAAACCCAACCTACTTAAAATCCCAATGTGGAGAACATAAGTATTAATTAAATTCTAAAAAAAAAAAAAAAAAAAAAAAAAAAAAAAAAGCAGATGAAGTGGGTGGAGGTAGGAGAGAAAACAAAAAAACAAAAAATATAAAATATAAAAAATAAAAAAATAAAGAAAAAAATAAAGCTATCAATGATTATAAAAGATATCTGGTTTTTAAACAGTCATAATTTCCTTAAGAGAGAAGGATGGACTATACGTAAATAAATAAAAAAAAAAAAATAAAAAAAAAACTAGTTTTGCCCATCTGGCAACAATTTAAAACGTAAATATGTACCTAACCCGTTCGTCATGGGTAGAATGTAACACAAGGTTGCAGGTGAGGGGTATCTAGCGAGGATCGAACGCGCTATTCATTTTTAATGGATCTAGCTTGCAAACCAATACACCACGACTGAAAGCCCTATTACCCAACCAGTTCGCCACACCCCGGATTTTACACATGGTTGCAATTAAGGTGCATGCAACGAGGACTGAAATCGCTATTCATTTGTAAGTGATCTGCAAGACTAGCTTGCTAAATTTTACACAACGATAGGATGGCCTTTTATTAGCCAACCCGTTCGCTACACGTAGGATTTGACACAAAGTCGTGAGTAAGGTGCATCCAGCGAGAATCGAACTCGCTTTTCAGTATTAATGGATCTGCAGGGCTAGCTTCCAAATCATCCTCCACGATGGCGAAGCCCTTTCATTAACCAACCCATTCGCTACACGTAGGATTTGACACAAAGTCGTGAGTAAGGTGCATCCAGCGAGGATCGAACTCGCTTTTCAGTATTAATGGATCTGCGGGTCTAGCTTCCAAATCATCCTCCCACGATGGCGAAGCCCTTTCATTAATCAACCCGTTCGCTACACGTAGGATTTGACACAAAGTCGCGAGTAAGGTGCATCCAGCGAGTATCGAACTGTATCCATTTGTAACGGATCTGCGAGGTTAGATTGCACACCATTGTATTACGATGGGACGTCTCAACTCTCTAAACGTATCGCAGGGGATTAAGTGTTTACTAAACAAAACGTAAGCACAGTTTCATAGATTTCATATATACTACTTATTATGGCAAATCAACCTTCGTGAGTTATCTAATGCCAAATGTATCATTGTAGTCGTACTATTCGACCCGTAGTTGGTGGATTAGGACTTCATAAAATTCTCAAGGGTATTAGTTCGAAAAATGAAAGCTATTAGCACCGCTGGATTTCGAACTCGCTTGCTAAAATGTCGCTATACAGTAAGTTAACCGATACACCACTTATCACGACCCAAGAGTTCAATTTTAAAAGCAATTCAACAAGAAACAAGGTTAAATAACCCAGTTCAAATTTAAACTAGATGATATCGCCCTGACGGTGAGACTTAGAATATGTTGACTGTATCCCTTGTAGAGGGTTTTTTTGTTTTACGGCATATCAACCTCAGTGGGTCATTTAATGCCGATAAAGTTTTGAAATAAACCAATTCTTAATGGATAATACAATTTTTTTATAAATACATTTTTCTATTTAACCCATAGATGGGACCCTAACAGGTACTACCAGAGTGGACCAAGGAGCAATGGTAATGAAGGGGTGTTCCACATTCCCCAGACCTCCAAAACTGTAACCTCACCATCAGATAGAGTTTAATGTAATTCCCAGGACATGCAGACCCGCAGCCACCACCTTCTAGCACCCATATGATAAAAAGGGGTTGGGGCTTGCCATAAGGGCAATAGGGTTGGGAAAATCATATAGGTGCTAGGACTTGACGTGACCAGCCGATTGATCGGAGGGGGCCTCTCCGACCGACCGTCTAGCCCAAGATAGGGCCAAAGTGGAGTATTGCATGTCATGAATTGCTCATCCGCCTGGGCTCTATCCTTAAGCATCACGGGCCCTGTGGAGGGGTAAGACCCCCTATCCCCACAAAAAAGCATCTGATGGTGATACTCCAGTACTGCATTGTCATTACTCTCAGGTCCATTCTGACCCGCAGTGAAAGTACATCTAGTAGTGAGGTTCCACTTTTGGAGATTTAGTGAGTGTGGAGTAGTGCTTCATTTTAATTACTACCAGATCCACTCTGACCCTAAGTGATAGCATCTGTTACGATCTCATCTATAGGTCAAATAAAACTTTAACTATCATTCCTAATCGAGAGAAATAATTGATTCCACAAAACTATTACTTGAAGCTACAATTGTTTACTAAGGTTTACACACACTCAAACAATCACTCCCACACCTATATATACACACATACGCACACACACACACACACACAATCACACCCATACCTATACACACACACACACACACACACACACAAACAAGCACACCCCATACACCTACACAGAATTTGAAAACAGTAAACTCGCACTTACGCAAACAAGCACACCCATACATCCACACCTACATCCACACACAAACAATCACCCCACCTATATACATACACATATACACACACACACACACACACACACACATACAAACAATCACACCCACACACCGATACACCTACACAGAATTTGAAAACAGTAAAAGTGATTTAAAGCCAAAAGTATTCTATATGATAAATAGGCTTTTTGTGCTTCGTCAGAGATCTTGAAAGTTTTCAAACTCGAAGGGTAGATTCGAAAATGAGCAAATAATAATATGAGCAATCCATCTATGTCAGCTTTATTATCAGCTTCAAGCATCATTAGTATTCGATACCATACAGTGGTGTGTAAACAAATGACTTATTAAATAGAAATAATTACTTGAAAGCATAATAATATGTATTAGATAGGAATACTTTATATGATACAATTGAATTATTTGTATCAAAAATAATTGGCCAATACATTTTTATAGTAAAAAAAAAAAAATAATTGGCCAATACATTTTTCTAGTAAAAAAAAAAATAATTGGCCAATACATTTTTCTAGTAAAAAAAAAAATAATTGGCCAATACATTTTTCTAGTAAAAAAAAAAAATAATTGGCCAATACATTTTTCTAGTAAAAAAAAAAAAAATAATTGGCCAATACATTTTTCTAGTAAAAAAAAAAAAATAATTGGCCAATACATTTTTATAGTAAAAAAAAAAATAATTGTAAAAAAAAATAATTGGCCAATACATTTTTATAGTAAAAAAAAAAAAAATTGGCCAATACATTTTTATAGTAAAAAAAAAATAATAATTGGCCAATACATTTTTATAGTAAAAAACAATAATTGGCCAATATATTTTATAGTAAAAAAAAAAAAATAATTGGCCAATACATTTTATAGTAAAAAAAAATAATTGGCCAATACATTTTTATAGTAAAAAAAAAAAATAATTGGCCAAAACATTTTTATAGTAAAAAAAAATAATAATTGGCCAATACATTTTTATAGTAAAAAAAAAATAATAATTGGCCAATACATTTTATAGTAAAAAAAATTATTGGCCAATACATTTTTAGAGTAAAAAAATAATTGGCCAATACATTTTTAGAGTAAAAATAATAATAATTGGCCAATACATTTTTATAGTAAAAAAAAAAAAAATAATTGGCCAATACATTTTAGAGTAAAAAAAATAATTGGCCAATACATTTTATAGTAAAAAAAATAATTGGCCAATACATTTTATAGTAAAAAAAAAATAATTGGCCAATACATTATTAGAGTAAAAAAAATAATTGGCCAATACATTTTTATAGTAAAAAAATAATAATTGGCCAATACATTTTAGATTAAAAAAATAATAATTGGCCAATACATTTTTAGATTAAAAAAAATAATAATGGCCAATACATTTTAGAGTAAAAAAAATAATTGGCCAATACATTTTTAGAGTAAAAAAAATAATTGGCCAATACATTTTTAGAGTAAAAATAATAATAATTGGCCAATACATTTTTATAGTAAAAAAAAAAATAATTGGCCAATACATTTTTATAGTAAAAAAAAAAAAAAATAATAATAATTGGCCAATACATTTTATAGTAAAAAAAAAATAATTGGCCAATACATTTTATAGTAAAAAAAAAAAATTGGCCAATAATTTTATAGTAAAAAAAAATAATTGGCCAATACATTTTTATAGTAAAAAAAAAAAATAATTGGCCAATACATTTTTATAGTAAAAAAAAAATAATTGGCCAATACATTTTTATAGTAAAAAAAAAAAATAATTGGCCAATACATTTTTATAGTAAAAAAAAAATAATAATTGGCCAATACATTTTTATAGTAAAAAAATAATAATTGGCCAATACATTTTATAGTAAAAATAAAAAATAATTGGCCAATACATTTTTATAGTAAAAAAAATAATAATTGGCCAATACATTTTTATAGTAAAAAAATAATAATTGGCCAATACATTTTTATAGTAAAAAAAATAATAATTGGCCAATACATTTTTATAGTAAAAAAAATAATAATTGGCCAATACATTTTTATAGTAAAAAAAATAATAATTGGCCAATACATTTGTAAAAAATAATAATTGGCCAATGTCTTTATGTTTATGTGTTAGTGGAATAAATAAATAAAAACTAATCCTATCAAAAATAGTCACCTGAAGCCATGATTATTATTAATTACTTGAAAGCATAACCATACGCAAACAAATAGCTTATCAGATGGAAATACTTGAAGTTATACAACTGCAAATTATTTGTATTCTATAAAAATACTTGATATCATATAATTGTCCCTCAAAAATTATAACTACACACACACATTGTATATAAGGTGTGAATAAAAAGTATCGATATTTTTTGACACACCTTGTATTCTGAAAAAATAACGTTCCATTCATTCTTCATTTCCATCTTGGTAAATACAGCTTTAAACTTGATACTTTCTTGACACACATTGTATTCTGCAAAAACTTAAAGAAAGGAACTTTATTTTTTTCAGAATACAAGATGCGTCAAAAAGTACAAAAATCCAGATACTTTTTTGTCACCTTGTATTATTATTATTGATTCTAATAATAAATAAATAGACAGATTTTTTTAAAATTAAGTCACCACTTCCATTTCTTTTTCTAAAAACCGTTAATATAAAAGGGCTTATTTAGGTACCACCAATTTTCCCTGTGAAATTTACCTCCCCCTATATTTAATACAATGTAACTTTCATAAAAAATAATATTATCTTGAAAAAACTTTTTCCATTCAAAAGAATGAACATTAAACAAACTCCTGATGATTTAAAAACAAAAAAAATTAAGCTTACAGAAATAATGAAAGTTATGACTGAAAAAAAAAAAAAAAAAAAAAAAAAAAAAAAGTTTTCATATTCGCACCGTTAAATCAACTAAAATTTAACGTAGCCATCGCCTGGATAGAGGGGGATTTTTAAAAAGTTAGTCCTACAGATCCATTATTACTGAATCGGGAGTTGAATCCCCACGGAATGCTCCATTTAAATCCCGATGTAAAAAAAAAAAAAAAAAAAAAAAAAAAAGACCTTGCATTGATCCAGCTACTCTGAAAAGATATGTTAATGTCTACTATCTAAAATATCAAATGAAGAAAAAATCCATGCTGTTATCATTTAAATTTTATTTTTTAATTATCTTCACGAAATCAAATGTTATTTTTGCTCAAAAACCAAACCCTAATGATATTTAATGTGTATATATATTTACTTAGTCATTAATTGTTTTATTTTCGAAGTTTTCTCTGGATATACATATACACACAACTGCCCTTTATATATGTATAGATAGACAGATTGCTGGTTATAAACTTCGTGTATCTATCCTTCCCATGTTGTCAGTTTGTTCTAAAAACTTCTGTTTTATTTTTATTTCTAAGATTTGTATATTTCGTACAGACACATTCAAAATGGCTACCGTATTGTTTCAAAGTGAAAGTCAGTTGGCTAAATTCCTAGCATAAAATTATCTGAAATGAACTTAATTGTTATTAAGAACACATTTTATGATATTTTTGTGTTCAAGCATGTAGTTATATTGTTTTCGAAAAAGTTTCTAAGATTTGTTTATTTTGCATGGAGACTTTCAAAATAGCTATCAGCTTAGTTCAAATCAAAAGTCAAGGGAGGTTACTCTAATTGCCTTATTACGGCAAGAAGTTTTTTTATTTTAATTTCTATGAAAAATCAATTAATGGTTCGATTTGCACGAAAATTTACATAAATATTTACCCTTGGATGTAAATATGTTTGAAAACACTCTCTGGTGTTCCTAATTTTTTTTTAGTTCCGGGTACTTTAGCTAGTATATATATATATATATATATATATATATATATATATATTATTATTATTATAATGGAGATTGTGGGTTTGTCTGTCTGTAACCGAAACTACACAAGTCACAATTCCCTTTGTTATTTACACACATTCTCCATGATTTTATTTTTTATTTAAACCTCAATTATTAGTAAAATTGTTTTACATCATTAAGACTGTTAACAATATCTACATACTAATAACATGCAATTATATTTATATATTCAACGAAATAGCGGTTTACAGTGTGAATGGGAAGGCTAATTTGCATATTGATCTTAAAATATTTGATTTTAATAAATATATGCTTAGTATTATTGATTTCTAATTGTTTGGTTTTATCTTAATAAATATGAGCAAAAATCTCGGGGATAAATCTTTACAGAAATCTATTAACATAAAGAAATAACTGTAATTTTATTCTTTACTTCCTATTTTAACTAAATAGTTAAATTAGGGAAATTTACCACTGAAAGACGGGATTAAGGGAAAATGGTGGAACAGTTAGTTTCAAAGTTGTTCTATTTTCCGATTATACCCCCTCTGTTCCAAATATTTTTATTTGAATTCTTATTCAGTTTCATTAGCCTTTCTAATTTAATATGATATTTTATTATATTAAAACTTAAATACTTGCACCCGGAGGGTGCATATATTTGCTAGTATATATAAAAACGTACACGATTCCCTTATCTCTCTTAGAGAGAAACATTTTACTATACGCTGTAAGCCTGGTATTTCGAACTAAGCACTATTCTACTATAATACTGTGAGCCCTATATTTCTCACTCTGGTAATTATTTGTATTAGATAAGAATATTTGTATTCATGAGATGATGCTCGATACTAATAATTTTGATATTTTGGACTGCTGTTCTCATCCCGATTGTGGTATGTATAAACACAATGTTATTTTAAGTAAAAAAAAAAACACACCTAAAGAGGGCCTGAGGTTACAGAGGTTTGAACATTGTTTTTACATACGACACAAAAAACGAGAACCACAGTCAGAAATATCAATATTATAGGTTTAAATACTTGATGCACAGCGAAGGTGATTCCCTAACTTATAGGAATAAAATAATGGGTGGAAATGGCGTTAAAATAAATCAAGTGGATAGCGCTACTTTTTTTTTACTTTGGCAATGTGCATCTTACCTCCGTTCCTAGAGCGTCTTAGCAGCAGTAACAACAATATAGATTTGCGTAATAATTAATATTTCGTAAGCAAATAACGATTGCGTCATTGTAATATCTAATTACCTTAAATCAGGTTTAATTAGTTATGCGACACAAAGCTTGAAGTGTGGGACACCCAGTGAGACACAAAATCACTAGTAATAATTTGCTTAGTTGTGGCACAAGGCCGGATGTATTGGGCACGCAGTGAGACTCGAACTCACTAGTAATAGTTTGCTTACCTGTAACTCAAAGCCGTATGTCTTGTGCACTCAGTATTAATAGTTTGTTTAGTTGTGCCACAAGGATTAATTATCCTAATATCTTATTATAATGGAGATTGTGTGTTTTTCTATCTGTAACCGAAACTATATCACTACTCAAGTCATAATTCCCTTAGTTATTGACATCACATTTTCAATGATTTTATTTTTATTTAAACCTCAATTATTAATAAAATTGTTTTACATTATTAATACTGTTAACCATATCTACATACTAACAACATGCAATTATATTTATATATACAACAAAATAGCGGTTTACAGTGTGAACGGGAAAGGCTAATTTGCATATTGATAGTAAAAATGTGAGTTTAATAAATATGTGCTTAGTATTATCGATTTCTAACTGTTTGGTTTTATTTTAATGAATATAAGCAAAAATCTCATCAATGAATCTTAAATGAAATCCATTAACAAGATAAAATAACTGTCATTTTATTCTTTACTTCCTCTTATAACTAAATACTTAAATTAGAAAAAATAACAATGAAAGACGAGAGTGATGGAAGAGTAAATTTCAATTGTTCTATTTTTTTGATTATACTCCCTCTGTTTCAAATCTTTTTATCTGCATTCTTATTTAGTTTCATTAGACTTTCTAATTTAATACGATATTTTATTACATTAACACTTAAATACTTGCGCCCGGAGGGGGCATATATTTGCTAGTGAATATTAATTTCTTTTTTTTGTATATGTTTTATAGTGGATAAAGATAATATAAAAATGGCATGTAGAGAATATTTAAAAAAAAAAAAAAAAAAAAAAAAAAAAAAATCACGGCATGATTTGCTGGGTTGTTTTTTGAGGGGTATGGCTACTTACGGCATGTTCAAAATCTATCAGGATTGAAGTTGTATTTACCAAGATAGAAATGAACAATGAATTAAGCGTTCATTTTCTTTAAAGAGTTTTCCAAAAGAATACAATGACAAAAGCACGTACCAAAATATTGCAAAACTTTTGACTCACACTAACAATAATCGTCATTTAATTGCAGATCCAATATATATTATATATTATCGAAATATATAGATATAGTGATCCAATGTTAATTTCTGAAATGATATTTTTTACCCATACATGGGACCCTAACTTTTACTGCCAATTCCGGATATTTCTTTTGGCTAGGTCTTAGCCTTCTGCAGTCGATATATTCTAAGTCCCGCGGGAAAAGTCTAAGGGCGGGAAAAGTCTAAGGGCGGGAATAATCACATGCAATTACGAAGTTAAAACTAAGATACATGTCCCAAACAATAAAAAGCACAATTATGTTCTAACAAAACAGAATTTAATAACAAAAATAAATATGGTTGTTCTATGCGTTGCAATACAATTCTGTTCTACGAACAGAGCAGGAATAAATATGTCATTTGTTCGCTCAAATTGAGGACAGAAAATGGAAAGGTGTCAACCCTTCGAAGGAAGGTCGCTATAAAATAAAAATAAAATTAAAAAAAAAAAAAAGGAAAGATCAAGGGGATGAATTGTCACGTAACCAACGGACATGTGATGTGGTAAGCTCTGTTTACAACCCCAGGAGAGACAATTATGTTCGTCTCCTTATAATAGCAAACAATATGACACGGAAGTCAAAGATTGCCCCCTTTCCTCAATTTATCAAGCAATATCCCTGGAACTAAGAATTTGTATTCCTACAAAAGATTCCTTGTTCTAAAGTAAAACTGCTTACGTGCATCTGTTCATATCTGCCTCTTAACCTATTTAGGAACTGGGTTAAGAAAATATTTTACGGGTCTGAAAGGGGGTTTTGTCGAGATTTATCGCAACTCAATTGATTACACACACACACACACACACACACACACACACACACACACACACACACACATATATATATATAGTACCCAGGTTTGGTTTGTTTTACGGCAGATCAACCACGGTGGGTCATTTAATGCCGACAAAGTTGTGAAATAAATTCATTCTTAATGCATAATACAATTTTGTTTATAAACTCAGGTTTTTCTATTTAACCCATAGATGGGACCCTAACAGGTACTCCCACTCGGGTCAGAATGGACCAGGGAGCAATGGTGATGAAGGGGTGCTCCACATCCCCCAAACCTCCAAAACTGGAACCTCACCATCAGATAAAGTTTAACGCCATTTCCAGGACATGTAGACCCTCAGCCACCACCTTCTAGCACCCATATGGTTAAAAAGATTGGGGAGTTACCATAAAGACAATAGGGTTGGGGCAATCATATAGGTGCTAGAGCTTGACGTGGCCAGCCGATTGATCGGAGGGGGCCCCTCTCTGACCGACCGTCTAGCCTAAGTAAGGACCAAAGTGGAGTATTGAAAGTCATGGACTACTCATCCACCTGGGTTCTATCCTTAAGCATCACGGGTTGCTACCAACGACCAACAGGTGGCCACATTGGGGGAGTCATACCCCTCTGCCGAGGTGCAGTCAGTGCATTCTAACGCTCCAGCCGACAGTACCCAGAGCTCAGAAATTGAAACTTCACTATTAGATAGAGTTTGATGTCATACCCAGAACGGTAAGCCCCTCAACCAACGCCTTTTAGCACATCAGATAAAAAGGGTCGCGTGTTGTTATAAGAGCAAAGGGTTGGGAAAATTATATAAGTACTGCGGATTGACGTGACCGGCCGATTGTTTCACAGGTATATTTTTGTCAAATTCATTTTTTATCTATTCAATCCATAGATGGGACCCTAATAGGTGCTACCACTCCAGGTCAGGGTGAACCTGGGAGTAATTGTGATGAAGGGATACTCCAACCACCCAAAATTCCCGAATTTGAACTTCCCCACTAAATGCAGTTTAACATCATACCCAGATCACCAAGACCCTCAGCCACTGTCTTTTACCACATATGATAAAGATGGTTGGGGTGCTGCCATAAGTGAAAAGGGTAGGGGAAATTTGTAGGTTCTAGGGCTTAACGTGATAAGCCGATTGATCGAGAGGGAGTCTCTCCAATCGACCGTCTTGTCTTAGTAAGGGTCAAAGTGGAGTGTTGTATTTTTTTTTGTTTTGTTTTACGGCATATCAACCTCAGTGGGTCATTTAATGCCGATAAAGTTTTGAAATAAATCAATTCTTAATGGATAATACAATTTTTTTTTATAAATACATTTTTCTATTTAACCCATAGATGGGACCCTAACAGGTACTACCACTCCGGGTCAGAGTGGACCAAGGAGCAATGGTGATGAATGGGGTGTTCCACATTCCCCAAACCTCCAAAACTGGAACCTCACCATCAGATAGAGTTTAACGTCATTCCCAGGACATGCAGACCCGCAGCCACCGCCTTCTAGCACCCATATGATAAAAAGGGGATGCGGCTTGCCATAAAGGCAATAGGGTTGGGGCGATCATATAGGCGCTAGGGCTTGATAGAGCGTTGTATGTCAGACTGATCAGCCAGCAGGATTCCGTCCTTCATGATCACAGGTCACTACCCACAGCCAAGAGGTGGCCTCATTGGGGAGGGGGATTTTACCCGTTTGCAGAGGTGCAGTCGGTGTATTCTTCAGACCCAGCCAACAGGGCGTACCATTAAATATACCATTATCCAAAAAGCCAACCAACCAACTTGAAAGCAGTATGGTTTGTACTTTGACATTTAAATTTGGTAATGACTTCTTCAATATCTTCTGACACTTGTAAATACAGGGCTTGTTTAACATAATTCCTTCCTGTGCACATTGCATAGTTTTTAGTTTGAAAGGCAATTTATATCAAATTAATTTCCTTTTTCTGTCCCGATTACGTCTGTTGGAAAGGGAGTGTTGGTTGTAGACCCCTTTTTTAAAAAAAAAAAAGACAGTAACCCAGAAATAATATCACACCATAGTGAGACTTATATATTTAGAATAGTATAAATTAAAGAATAAACATATTTACAGTCAGATTTGCATACGAATGGTAATTTTGTAAGGTTGGCAAAACTGTATAAATAACGCTTAGTTTATATATATATATATATATATAAGCCCTTCCGCACGAGCCAGATGAGACACAAAGCTCAATTTCTTAAGCGGAGTTCAACAGGTTTGAATTGAAAGTTTTCCTTTTCCTAGAACGGTTGCCTAACCAAGGTTAAAGAGCCCAGTCTTCCCTACTATTTACCCATAGCTGGAGGAAGAGTAGGATTCATACCTTTCCCAAGGGTATTAGCGTTAAGTGAAATGCAATTACCACGTCCAGAATTTGAACTCGGGGCGACGAGTCCATTTCCCATGACTTTAACCATTACACCACACGCTTCCATAACGCTTAATAATATATGATGTTCTACTAAATAACTAGTGGCTTTGGATTTGAAGAAAATTTTCTTTTTATCAAAATTAACTTATTACTGCTATTATTACTTCTACAAAGGGCCGGTTTAGCTTAGTCGGTAGAGCGTCCGGCTAGGAATCACAAGGTTCCTGGTTCGATACCGACTCTCGACAACTCAGCGTATGAGGAGTACAGAGATATGTGCGGTAAAGCGAGAAGCTGATGGTGGGTATAGCGCTCCACTCCAAACGCTAAAATAATCTCTGGTTTAGCGCTAGTGAAAAGAGGATAGGCTCGCTGTATGGCTCATATCGAAATTAGGCCACCCTGACGACTTTACTTATTACTTCTACTACTATTATGTTACAACTAGTTCTATTTTTTCCAATAAGATAGAGAGAATAGACCGAGATCAATAACTACGAACAGATTGATTAATTGTAAAGAGTATATATATATATATATATATATATATATATATGTGTGTGTGTGTAGCATTCTTTCATTTATACATCTTATTATAATGGAGATTGTGTGTTTGTCTGTTTGAAGCCGAAACTAAATCACTACTCAAGTCACAATTCCCTTAGTTATTGACGTCACATTCACCATGAATTTATTTTTATTTAAACCTCAGTTATTGATAAAATTGTTATACCTTATTAATACTTTTGGCTTTATCTACATTCTAATAACATGCAATTGTATTAATATATGCAACAAAATAGCGGGTTACAGTGTGAACAGGAAAGCTAATTTGCATATTGATATTAAAAGTTTAATTTTATTAAATATGCGCTTGGTATTATTGATTTCTAATTGTTTTTTTCTTAATGAATATGAGCAAAAAATTCGGGGATAAATCTTAAAAGAAATCCTTTAATATAAAGAAATAACAGTAATTTTATTCTTTACTTCCTAATTTAACTAAATAGTTAAATTAGGAAAATTCAGCAATAAAAGGAGGGAGTGATGAAAAATGATGGAAGACTTAGTTTCAAAGTTGTTCTATTCTTCGATTATACCCCCTCTGTTTCAAATCATTTTATTTGGATTTTTATTTAGTTTCAAAAGTATTTCAAATTTAACATATTTCATTACATTAAAATTCAAATACTTGCACCCGGAGGGTGCATATATTTGCTAGTGTAGAATTAAACAAGACATCGGTTTAACAATTTTATTTTTGATCTTTTCGAGTCTTGGCCAGAAAACAAAATTGTTAAACAGGAGATGTGTCTTATTTAATTCTACATGTAGAAATGAAAAAAAAATGCCCAAATACACACACACATACACACACACACACACACATATGTATGTATGTATGTAGATACATACACACTAAACATGATATATTTTGCCAAAGAACCTTACTAGAATCGAATACTCTAGACTACCAAATGGTCTAAAAAGCTTACTAACTATTGTAGTACAAACACCAGCCAGTAAGTCTGTATGTATGTACATTCATGCTAAGAAGTTTTCTTCTTACAAAGGATTCGGTGTTCTCAAGTAAAACTGCTTACGTGCATCTGTTCATATCTCCCTCCTAACCTACTTAGGGACTGAGTTGAGAAAATATTCAGCGGGTCTGAAAGGGGGGTTTGTTGAGATTAATTGCAACTCAATTCGCAGTTTTGAGAAAAGAAGATTTTTATCAGTTTTGGGTCATGAGCTCTGAGTACCAAAAAGTAGATAAGAATGAAAGGCGACAGAATTTATCTTGAAGAATGACTAGACGTGGAAGATTTTGATCAGAACTATTAAAAAAAAAAAAAAAAAAAAAAAAAAAAAAAAGGCCAAATTGCACGACCCGTCCATCTAGGTCAGATGAGACTTTATCATTCTAAAGGCAGAAGATGTATACTCATCCAAAAAACCGCACTGTCAGCTGGAGTGTTAGAATGCACCGACTGCACCTCTGCAGAGGGGTAAAACTCCCCCAATGGGGCCACCTGTTGGCCGTGGGTGGCGACCCGTGATGCTTAAGGATAGAGCCCAGGTGGATCAGCAATTCATGACATGCAATACTCCACATTGGCCCATCTTGGGCTAGACGGGCAGTCGGAGAGGCCCCCTCCGATCAATCGGCTGGCCACGTCAAGCCCTAGCGCCTATATGATTTTCCCAACCCTATTGTTTTTATGGCAACCCCCAATCCCTTTTTATCATATGGGTGCTAGAAGGCGGTGGCTGCGGGTCTACATGTCCTGGGAATGACGTTAAACTCTATCTGATGGTGAGGTTCCAGTTTTGGAGGTTTGGGGAATGTGGAGCACCCCATTCATCACCATTGCTCCCTGGTCCACTCTGACCCGAGTGGTAGTACCTGTTAGGGTCCCATCTATGGGTTAAATAGAAAAATGTATTTATAAAAAAAAATTGTATTATCCATTAAGAATTGATTTTGTAACACCACCGGCGGGCTGCGAGACCCTTTTGCACACCTCTGCATCTCTCTGGCATTCTGCATCTTCGCTGCACTCCTCACTCTGGCCATGATTCATTTCGTCTGCTGGCTATTTCTAGGACCTGTCCACATTGCACATGTGTGCTCAAAACATCTCGCAGGGGCCCCCCGCCAAAGGGGTGTACAAACAACAAAGTGTTACAAGAGAATAAAGAACTAAGACAAAATCAGTCAGGTGAACATCAGAAAAGGCAGGGAGGTATATAACTTGCATCTATCTCCAGTCACTCCATCAGCTTATCATTCATTGCTCCTATGTCTGTCGAGAGGGGGGTCACCCCCATTCCTTTTGGGGACCTCTGCTAAAGTTGGTTTCTAGTGGGCATCTAACATCCTATCTCTTCCGTGTTCAGGGCTCATGTGTCCCTTTCGCTGTCCCACGACTAACTAACTAAACTTTTTAAATTTCCCAGAGATCCCCAAATCTCATCTCACTCTCGTATAAAATCTCATCCTCTGAGATCTTATCAACCCTGCGGGATTTGAAAGGGTTCTTTGTCTAAAAGACCACCCTCATGATTTTTATGACCAACTAACCTACGGTCAACTCTCAAAGTTATTGAAAACCTAGACTTCTTGTCTCTAATCTGGGGAGTTATCACCCTCTTAATCTTCCTTGAGTTTTAATGGTTTCTCTAACTTATCATTGACCCTACTTTACACATACTATATATGTAGACACACACACATGTATATATACACACGCACATATATATCTATATCTATATATACATACACACACATGATCCACCTGAACACACTTATCTTATATATGGGTTTTACTACTACTTATTCGGTCTACAACATACATACACATATATGTGGTTTGACTTACTACCTATTAATTCAATATAACTACTACTACGTATCTATATAACTAAGTGTGCATTTATATGCACACACACATTCTTGCACCCACCATTGTATTATAATTTATCTCAAAACTTTATCGGCATTAAATCACCCACTGAGGTTGATATGCCGTAGAACAAAACAAACCAAACCAATCATCCAAAAAACATTGAAAAAAATATTGATTTTACTATTTAACCAATAAGTGGGAAATTATTTTTTGCGTATGGAAAATACGTTATTTGATTGTGTATTAAAAAATTAATATAATTGATCAACATAAGGTAATTTTAATAATAATTATAATAATGACAACTGGTTTAGAAGGAAAATTAAATCAAACTTGCTAAACTCCGCTCAAAAATTGACCTTGTGTCGCATTCTGCTTCTGTGGAGGGGTTGGGTAAATAAATATATCTAAGTAACGCTTAGTAGATAGCAACTGTCTACTTAAACTGAAGACGCTAAGATCTTCTACGCACGTAATTTTTTAATTAACCAAGATAGATTACTCTCATTTCACCGACATCTTATGTAAGATCGCCACCTTTTATACTGATAAAAATAGATATCTTCAAAGAAGTTCTTTTCTTACTTTTGAGCTGCGAATTCAAATTAATTAGTCAGTTTTTAAAACGTGAGGTTTACGAGGGCAGAGTTTACATTACTGCCCACTTCAATTGCCCCACCCCCCGACGTTCGGGAATGTCTCACACAGAGCGCCTTCGCCGCTCGCTTGTATCATCCGCTACATTAGTGTATTAAAAACAAAGTAACATCATCTGCACACTTTTAGAGCAATGTATGTCTATTAGACAGGAAGATGTTATAAGTTCCGACATATTTAGGTTTATCTCCTCCAGATTTCCGGGACTCTTTCATGCCACTTTTATGTTGCTTAAGTGTTCACAAACATGATTGAGCTAGTTACGTTGAAAAGCACCGGTTCCCACTAGATTACCGAAATAGCGATGAGGTAGGTCGATTTTGAAACGGTAAAGTATCCCATGAGGCGAAAGTTAAAAATCAACACAAAAATTATTTTTATTTCTCTGGATGTTTGAGATGAGGCTTGATGATTAGTATTATCTGCGTTATTCGGACTATTGTCCTCATCTTCATTGTTATTTGTACAATTGGACACATGGCCTAGTGGATAAGGTAGTTAGGTTAAGACAGTTCTAAGTGACAGTTATCTCTGGATTGCGGGTTCAATCCTGAGTAGAGGCTGTAACATAGAAAAATAATTAACACAACTCCTACCCCAGCTATGGTTAGCGGAATGAGAACAGGATACTCCCATGGACTAAAAGGGTTAGGTTCAAAGTTCCGTGATGGCTCCCGACTACGACAAGAAAGTTCCCGCGTTCGAAAAGAAGGTTCCCGCGTTCGAAAAGAAGGTTCCCGCGTTCGAAAAGAAGGTTCCCGCGTTCGAAAAGAAGGTTCCCGCGTTCGAAAAGAAGGTTCCCGAGTTCGAAAAGAAGGTTCCGAGTTCGAAAAGAAGGTTCCCGAGTTCGAAAAGAAGGTTCCCGAGTTCGAAAAAAGAAGTTCCCGAGTTCGAAAAGAAGGTTCCGAGTTCGAAAAGAAATACCTGAAGAAGGCCGGAGGGTATATCGGTCGAAACGTTGTACAAATAACAATGAAGATGGGGACAATAGTCCGAATAACGCAGATAAAATTATTTTTCTTCAAAA
Organism: Doryteuthis pealeii; assembly: GCA_023376005.1. Taxonomy (NCBI): domain Eukaryota; kingdom Metazoa; phylum Mollusca; class Cephalopoda; order Myopsida; family Loliginidae; genus Doryteuthis; species Doryteuthis pealeii. Next base: position 50,652,079 of record CM042175.1, on the reverse strand, counting down.
CTGTCTTCGTTTGAGGAAATCGATTTCAATTTTTTTTTAAATGTTAAAACTTAATGAGGTAAAAAGCAGCATATCAGAGGTGTTGGTGGCGATGGGGGTATTTTCAATTTGAATTCGAGTTGTAATATTTTATTCGTTTTGTTCTAAATGACAATATTTTCAGTTTTAAACATTTTAATTGCTATATTTTTTTTAAAACCAATTCCCGGGCCAAATGTTACGAAAACGAGAATTTTTCGTAGATTTTTATGCTATTTCCTCAAACAATGGTGCAAGTAAGAGATCTAGTTTTTGATATCAGTATTCATTATGCCAACATTCGCTGTTTGAGAGAATTTGAAATTTTTTAAAAAGTTAAAAATCAACTTACTCTACTGTTCAATACTTAGATGGGTGACCATTTAAGCTACAGCTGGTACTATAAGCAACGTGATATCAAAAATGACTTGATTCGGCATTAAATGACCCATAAAGAGTTGATATGCTGTAAAACAAAATACAACTAACCAACCAATGTTCCATTTACTTGGTACCAGTTCCCACTAGATTACCAAAGTTAAGCAGCAATGAGCCTGTTCAATACTTAGATGGGTGACCATTTAAGCTACAGCTGGTACTATAAGCAACGTGATATCAAAAATGGCTTGATTCGGTATTGAATGCCTCGAAAATGGTTTATATGCAGTAAAACAAAACAACCAACCAGTCAAAGATAAGGATTAACGAGTCTAGATAGCAGAAAATTACTAGTAAATCAATTTGATTCTCACTGGGTGCCCCATATTTTTGTGCTACAGCTAATATAAGCTGTTACAATAACTACTGTAGACCCCCTAGATGCCCCGTACGTGTTTTGGGGCATTAAGTTACGCAGCGATAAGAACTGTTCAATACCTAAATTGGTGACCATTTAACCGACAGCGAGTACTGTATGCAGGGTTTAATTCAGAGTTTTATTTCTCCAAGACCGGTTCTCAAGAACTGGAGCTTTACCAAATATTGTTTAGTATCATACACAGAACACCCTTTAAGCGGGAGGCGGGGGTCCTACACATATGCACGTATAGGTTAAGCATATTCTAAACCCCGCCGACAGGGCTCAAATTTAATTAGAGGTTACGTTTGTTAAAAGTCCAATTTCTCTGATTTTTTCTTTAGATGAGGCCTGATAATTTGTATAGTTTGGATTATTCGGACTATTTTTCTCATCTTTATTGTTATCCGTATGTTTTAGGCGATGTGCCCTCCGGCCTTGTACTGGTATTGCTTGTATACCTTCGTGGATTGAATAAAGGGTTCGGTTCAGAGTTCCGGGAAGGCGCCTGATTACAATTAGAAGTTTCCCGAGCCAGACAAGAAATACCTGCAGACCGGGGGGCACATTGGCCGAAACGGTGTACAGATTACAATAAAAATGAGGACAATAGTCCGAATAATCGAAATAATCCAAATACCACCCTTCTATACGAACCCAATATGTTTGTCACTTTGTCTTTGGCGTATTCCCAAGATCTTTTACTTGAAAATAAACTCCAGTAAAAAAATCTGTAGAGAATGACACAAAAAAAGGGGACATAATCCAGGTACATCGTTGGAGATAGATGAGACGCGTTTGTTGCAGGCCACTAAATTCGTCTCGCTGTGCAGCTTAATGTTGATCACCTTAAGGAAAGAGAAACTGTGGGGGGGGGGCGTTTGAAACAAACATGCCACAGAGTAGAACGTGCGAGTGAGAAGGGGGGGAGGAGGAGGAATGCCTCTCACAAAAAAAAATTACAGTGCAGCAGTAGCAGCTGCAGACAAAGTTAGACAGAAATCCCTTGCGCTTATTTCAGTTGTCAGCACACACCCTGTCGGCGGGGCGTAGACTACGCTGAATGTATTCCCTGCTGGCGGTTAAGACTAATCCTCCCAAAAAGGGCGTTCTGGTTATGATATTAAGCTAAATCTGATGGTGAGGCTCCAGTCCTTGAGATTTGGGGAGTGTGGAGTACCCCTTTATTACTTTGAATTGGAAAAGTATTACTTGCTAGGATCATAACTATGGGTCAATAGACTGGTTTGAAATTATTTGTATTCGGTACAAAAAAAAAAAAAATAGTTACGCAAAAACCGGTAAACAAACGTAAAATGAACGTAATTACCTAACTTCTAGGCATATAATAACCCTAGACGGGTTAACATGCCGTTAAAATAAATCTATCAATCTAACATCAATCGACAATAGTGATTAACTCAAATTATCACTAACAGGAAGTGACGTCAGCATAACGCACAATGGGGTTGAGGTGGGGATAAATTGGCGGTTTTGTGGACATTCTGATGTATTGCAAATCTTTCAAAAAAATATGATAAACCGTACAATGGGCACGTGGTTATAGGCCAGAATATTATTAGGAATATATCCATTAGTATTATCTGCGTTATTCGGACTGTTGTCCCCATCTTCATTGTTATTTGTACAAGGTTTCGGCCGATATGCCCTTCGGCCTTCTTCAGGTATTTCTTGTATTATTTGACAAGAAATACCTGAAGAAGGCCGGAGGGCATATATCGACCGAAACGTTGTACAAATAACAATGAAGATGGGGACACTAGTCCGAATAACGCAGATAATACTAATCTTCAAGCCTCATCTCAAACATTCAGAGAAATAGTATATAATCATACAGATAACAATGAAGATGAGGACACTAGTCCGAATAACACAGATAATACTAATCTTCAAGCCTCATCTCAAACATTCAGAGAAATAGAATATATCTATGACTTCTAAATTAGACTAAGATTAGACTGGTGATACACAAGAAATTCCGAGCTGAAACGATTAGGGCATGACTTTGTCAACTTCAAATTAGCAGCAGCAGTGCCATTTTAAATCACTGCTGAATATAAGCAGCAGCCAGCGAATTCTTTTTTATATTAGCAACAGGAGCTATGCCATGATTATCGCAAATCGTTTGATTTTTGTTTAACTCTTAACATCCTGTTAAGAATTTTTCAAGTACAGAGCCCCATTTCTATAAGGATTTATATAAAAAAATGGCTAAAAATGGCCTTTTCATTAAAAGTTACCCGTTATATTCCTTAAATCAAAGACTTCTAAATATGTTTAATATTATATTTAAATAAAGGCTATCATTTGGGGCAGATTAGGAAAACGACTGACTTCTGGCTGGGTGGAATGAGGTGGTATAGGACATTAAGGGTTAATTAATTAATTATATCGCTTAATCAGCAAAAATCAATAACCAAATCATTAAACATCTATTAGATTTCTAATTGAAACGGCGAAATAAAAATTGATTTATGGCTAAAAGTTGATTTAAACAAGTAATGAATTTAAGAGAAGAATAAAGGCTAGTTGAGAAGAATTAACAAAAAACACATAAAATAAAAACATAGAAAGGAAAAAGGGAGAAACAGAAAAAAGAAAGAAAGAATAAAGAGGGGTGGATGAATGAATGGGTAAAAGAAAATGAGAGGTTGATAATAGTAATAGGCAGATAGAAACACACACTTCCAAAAAGAAAGAAGAAAGAGAAATAAATAAATAAAATGAAGATTAGAAAACAGAAATAGACAGATAAAGAAATGAACTTAAAGAAAGAAAGAAAGAAAGAAAATGAGAGGGTGATAAAAGTAACAAACTTCCGAAAGAAAGAAAGAAAGAAAGAAAGAAAGAAAGAACAGCTAGAAAATAGAAACCGACAAAGAAACTTATAGAAAAAAAAAGAAAGAAAGAAAGAAAGAAAGAATGAAAGAATGAAAGAAAGAATGAAAGAAAGAAAGAGAAGAAAGAGTTAGAAAATAGAAACCGACAGAGAAAGTTAAAGAGAAAAAGAAAGAAAGAATGAGAGAAAGAAAGAAAGAAAGAGACAAATAAACAAGGAAAGGGCGAAAGAAAGAAAGAGCTACAAACAGTAGGATAGGGAAACGTACATGTAAACATACATACAGAAAATTAAAAGCTCAAAAAGGCGAATTCCCGATGGTCTAGGGGTTAACATGCTGAACTGTAACCTCGTAAGCGAGTTTGAACTACTTGATAATCTGTCAATAGCAGTCTTTGCTTTCCCTATATATGCATTGACATCACTTTCTGTGGATAAGATATTACTACCTAAGTACGTCTGTCTTAAATTATCGTTTGGTTTGTTTTTTTTTGTTTTACGGCATATCAAACTCAGTGGGTCATTTAATGCCGATAAAGTTTTGAAATAAATCAATTAATGGATAATACCATTTTTTATAAATACATTTTTCTATTTAACCCATAGATGGGACCCTAACAGGTACTACCACTCCGGGTTAGAGTGGACCAGGGAGCAATGGTGATGAAGGGGTGCTCCACATTCCCCAAACCTCCAGAACTGGAACCTCACCATTAGATAGAGTTTAACGTCATTCCCAGGACATGTAGACCCTCAGTCACCGCCTTCTAGCAGCCATATGATAAAAAGGGGTTGGGGCTTGTCATAAAGGCAATAGAGTTGGGGAAATCATATAGGTGCTAGGGCCTGACGTGACCAGCTGATTGATCGGAGGAGGTCTCTTCGACCGCCCGTCTAGCCCAAGATAGGGCCAAAGTATTAAATTATCGTATACCTGAATTAGTCATTTTAAAGATTATACCACAATTTCTGAGATGAATCTACACAATTTACATTTTTATTTTTTTTTTATATAAAACTGCCAACTTCAAAATATTAGCTTTTCAACAAAAAAATTAATTTGTTGGGAGGAATTTGATATTAGACTTTAGACAGACGTAAAAGCGCAAAAATCTTATTATAATGGAGATTGTGTGTTTTTCTGTCTGTAACCGAAACTATATCACTACTCAAGTCACAATTCCCTTAGTTATTTACGTCACATTCTACAGGATTTTATTTTTATTTAAACCTCAATTATTAATAAAATTGTTTTACATAATTAATACTGTTGACAATATCTACTTATTAATAACATGCAATTGTATTTATATATACTACAAAATAGCAGTTTACAGTGTGAATGGGAAGGCTAATTTGCATATTGATATAAAAAATCTGATTTTAATAAATAACTGCTTAGTATTATTGATTTCTAATTATTTGATTTTATCTTAATAAATATAAGCAAAAATATCGGGAATGAATCTTAAAAGAAATCTATTAACAAGAAGAAATAACTGTAATTTTATTCTTTACTTCCTATTTTAACTAAATAGTAAAATTAGGAAAATTTAGCAATGAAAGACGGGAGTGGGGGAAGAGTAAGTTTCAGTTGTTCTATTTTTTTTATTATACACCCTCAGTTTCAAGTCTTTTTATCTGCATTCTTATTTAGTTTCATTAGCCTTTCTAAAATATTATATTTTATTACATTAAAACTTAAATACTTGCACCCGGAGGGTGCATACCTTTGCTAGTAAAAATAAAGAATTTACAAAATAAAAAAACATTGGTGGAATATTAATAGCACATGATAGTGTCGAGCTAAATGAAATAAAAAGACCTTGTTGTACTTTTGCTTCTATAATGGAATCTTACATGTCACGTGCTTGATATCACGTGCTGGAAATCAACTTTGGCTGTAAAATATTAGCCATTAAAAAAAAAAAAAAATCAGTGTGATTGGATTGTCTAATTTCTATAAATTGGGTATCATTTTTGCCCAGCCGATAGAGCACTCGCCTAGGCGATCGCAAGGTTCTTGTTTCGATACCGGCCCTCACCAACTCAGCGAATGAGTAGCACAGGGATCTGAGTGGTAAAGTAAGGAGCTGATGGTAGGTGCGGTGCTCCACCTCAGATGCAAAAAAAAAAAACAATCTCCTAGGTCTAGCGCTAGTGAAAAGTGGGATAGACTCCTTCGCTGTCTGGCTGATACCAACTTTAGGCCACCCCGACGACTTCTGATCATTCTATCCCAAAGTTTCTTTTTAAATTTAAAAATAAAAGGTAAACAAGGTTTTCTCTAAAGGCGAAAAATCAAATTACTGCAAAAAATCTTAATTTCAAATTCAACGATCACATTAAAGACAAACTCTCAAATTGATAAGTATTTACCAGCCCCTCTGCATGAGCAGGATGTAACATGGGACCAATTTCTTAAAAGGAGTTTAACAGGTCTACATTCAGTTTTAATTCTCCAAGACCAGTTTCCATGCTTAAAAAGAACAATCTGACCTACTATTCACCCATGGCTAGAGGGAGAATAGTTGGATTATTACAAACGTATTGGCCCTATGTAAAATGCTGCCATCCTCGTCCAGGACTTGAACTCGTGTCGCCGTGTCCATTTCCCACGACGATGACCATTACACAACGGGCGCCTCTGATATATACATCTATTAGATTAGAAAACCATTGTTAGTGAGTTCGATTCTCACTGGGCACCCCATACTTCTGGCCTTGTGCCACATCTAAGCTAAGCTTAGTAAATAATTATATCCATAATCATTTTTATAGTCAAATTGATTTATGTATGAAAATAACTAATGGCACAAACTACATTAAAATATAAAACTATCATACAAATATACTGTACTTGTATGAAGAAATGGTCCCAAATAATATAGTCTGATGTAAGTGGGTCTGACGTCACATGGAATGTGCTGACCTAGCAGTTCTTGCGTCTACGTCACCAAGTAACGAAATAACATTTTTGTTTTAAATTATTATCACATCTTATTATAATGGAGATTGTGTGTTTTTCTGTCTGTAACTGAAACTATATTATTACTTAAGTCACAATTCCGTTAGTTATTAACGTCACATTCTCAATGATTTTATTTTTATTTAAACCTCAATTATTAATAAAATTGTTTTACATTATTAATACTGTTAACCATATCTACATACTAACAACATGCAATTATATTTATATATACAACAAAATAGCGGTTTACAATGTGAATAGGAAGGCTAATTTGCATATTGATATTAAAAATGTTATTTTAATAAATATGTGATTAGTATTATTGATTTCTAACTGTTTGGTTTTATTTTAATGAATATGAGCAAAAATCTCTTCAATGAATCTTAAATGAAATCCATTAACAAGAAAAAATAACTGTCATTTTATTTTTTTACTCCCTCTTTTAACTAAATACTTAAATTAGAAAAAATAACAATGAAAGACGAGAGTGATGGAAGAGTAAGTTTCAGTTGTTCTATTTTTCGATTATACTCCCTCCGTTTCAAAACTTTTTAACTGCATTCTTATTTAGTTTCATTAGCCTTTCTAATTTAATACAATATTTTATTACATTAAAACTTAAATACTTGCACCTGGAGGGTGCATATATTTGCTAGTCCATATAAATGAAGTTAGATTAAATAAAGTTTTGAAATTAATATCTGAAAAGGTGAATGGATACTTGTACAGAATGGTTCCCCCATGAATTAATTTTCATTTTGTCTGAATGTTGATTGGTTGTTTAGTAGGTTAGATTTTACGGCATGTCAACCATTGGGTTATTTTATGCCGAAGTAGTTTTATAATGTAGAGCAGGGGTCGGCAACCTTGTACTACATAGGGGCCAGGGCTGTGAAAAAATGGCGGGCCACATCTATCATCGTACGCGGGGGGTGGGGTCAAACAGCATGATTGTAACATTGTGTAAGTCTTATACACCAGATGTATTCGTGAGCTTATTACCAGATTTCGCTTTACTCATTACCAGATTTTTAAAATGAGGATTAAATGATCTTGCAATACCTATGAGAGGTATAACAATTCTTCCCAGAGAAATAGTACGTGACATGCTGTCTATTACTGTATACGTTTATAAATGAATAAAAAAAAACGAGCATCTAAGCGAGTGTCTACTTTCTTTTGAGGTTCGGGTTAATATGATATATCTCTTTGGGGACTGCGGGCATGGTGATTATAGACTACGGGCCAGATCTGGCCCATAGACCGTAGGTTGCTGACCCGTGATGTAGAGGAAAATTACATAGAAATATTCTAAGATGAGATTAAATTGCAGTTATTTGCTTAAATAAAGTTAACAAATGGGAAATAACTTGATGACTAGGGGGGGGGGTAAGTCTAAAAGAAATATGGCAGATAACAAAATTAAAGCTTCTGTAAACGTAATTTTGGGTAGCGAAATGAGGTAAATGTTTGTAACTTATTTTTATCTAGAAGGAGAATTTAAGTATTACAGTTCTAATATATATATATATATATATATATTAAAAAAAAAAAAAAAGAAAAGAAAAAGAAAAGAAAAAAAAGAAAAGAAAAAAAAAGAAAAAAAAAGAAAAGAAAAGAAAGAAAAAAGAAAAAAAAAAAAAAGAAAGAAAAAAGAAAAAAAAAAGAAAAGAAAAAAAAAAAAAGAGAAAAAAAAAGAGGAAAAGAGAAAAAAAAAAAAAGAAAAAGAAAAAAAAAGAAAAAAAAGAGAAAAAAGAGAAAAAAAAGAAAAGAAAAAAGAAAAGAGAAAAAAAAAAAAAAAAAAAGAAAAGAGAAAAAAAAAAAAAAGAAAAAAGAAAAGAGAAAAAAAAAAAAAAAAAGAAAAGAGAAAAAAAAAAAAGAAAAAGAAAAGAGAAAAAAAAAAGAAAAGAGAAAAAAAAAAAGAAAAGAGAAAGAGAAAGAGAGAGAGAGAGAAAGAGAAAAGGAAAAGAGAAAGAGAGAGAGAGAGAGAGGAGGTCAAGCGCTCTTTCAATAAAATTACAATAAAAAAAAAAAAATAAAAGAAAAAAAGATTTTTAAATATTGAAATTTAAAAAAATAATCCATTTCTTTTCGAATATACTGTTACACACATTCTCCATAGTAAAAATGAATAACTCCAAGAGTAGCACAGCTTGGGTAATCTGATCTGTGCGGTAAAGCATCTGGGAGTTGACCTTAGGTGTGGCGCTTCAACCCAACAAAATATCTCTGGTCTAGCGCTAGGGAAAACGAAAACGGGATAGACCCCTCCCCCTCCCTGCTGTTCGACTGATACTGGCAATAGGACTATCTGCAGAGACATTTTATTAATTTAAATGAAATAATTTTAGCAGTCCACCATATTACCTTTAGAAAATGTCAAAATATTATTTATTTGATTAAACTTCATTTATATATTTGGGAATTATAGATAATTGTGTTTGTAATTCCCATACTAAGTGTCTATATAGCAGTCACAAATGCTAGAGCAGTACATTCCTTTGCGATGTAATTTCGGACCATCACTTCAAATAAGTGCCCAGTGATCCATGTGTGGAAGTAACATTTTGAATAATAGTCAAGTACAGCGGTACCTTGACTTACGAGTTTAATTCTTTCCGCTCGTAACTCAAATCAATGTTCACATTGAAATAAACTGAAATGCTATTAATTCGTTTCAGTCCCACCCCCTCAAAAAAAAAAAAAAAAATTTTGTTACGTATATTTTTTTTTAGATAAGAAAAAAATAGCACTATTATAAAAGAAATTATCAAGATAAGATCAATGAATTATATACTGTAATGTGATTTAATGTTTATATGTTATAACATTTTTGTATAATAAATTTGGAAACTAAAATGTTATAGTGAACTTATTAACATAAGCGTATCAGAATTTCGCTCGTACCTCAAATGTTAGTTCTCCATACAAAAACAAAAAATCGGCAGAGTGAGAGCTCCTAAGTCGGGGCACACGTAACTCAAGCTATCACTCGATCAATTTTTTTAACGGTAGAAGTTACTCAATTTGCTCGTATATCAAATCAATTTCCCTCACTGAAATAAATTGAAGTACCATTAATCCATTACATTAATCCCAACAGACATTTTTGTTACGATTTTTTTTTTTAAATAAAAAAAAAAAAAAAAAAAAATATCACTGTATTGTATAAAAATATAATAGAATTGAATGTAATAAATCATGTACTGTAATATATTTTCATATTTTTTAAAGATAATATTTTTCTTTGGCGAAATAAATTTGGAAACTTAAACATGTTTAGTAAACTTTTAATGTAAGCGTATCTGAAGTTCGCTAGTACCTCAAATGTTAGCTCTCAACACAAAGCAAAAAATAGACCGATTGACAGCTCGTAACTCGAAAAATTCGTAAGTTAGTAAATAATGATTTTCAGAAATTAGGAAATTAAAATAAATCAAATACTTCTCCTTAGCGCATACAGCAAAAAGAAGAAACGGTGATTTTAATATTCGGAACGGGAAATGATGAGATAGTGATAAGTAGAAAACACGGAAGAACTTACCTGGGTTTGTACGTAGACCTCTAGTGTCCGATATGGGTTTAATCGTTGCAATTGGACGACGTCCAGGGTGCCTGGTGATATAGGCATTCCTCGAACGTAACAGAAATCGTTCAGGTTGACGTCTACTGATATGAGCTCCCATTTTCAAGGCAATACAAAAATATAACTCAAATTGTAAAAACTGCAAGCAATACTTTCGCAGAAAATAAAAACCGGAGTAATTTTTGGAATGAGAAAATTAACCTTTTATGTTTCGTTTTGTTCTGTTTTTAAACGAAGTCGAAGTGTGGAATCAAATTTCTTTTTTTTTCCTCTCTCTCTTAATCAACTTCCTTTTTGCTATATCAACTACTATTAAATCCTTTGTGTATTCATAGGATGAGTTTTTATTTTCTCTCTTTTTTTTTGTAATTATCCACAGTAGTTTTAAAAAATACAAGTGGAAGATACAACTATCTTCATATGTTCACCAAAGTTAATATATCTCTTTTTTCCCCCCACACAAGGGGTAAGGGATTTACTGAAGAATTGCAGTTATAGCGTTGTATCAAATTTCAGTCTGTCTTCATAAACCATGTGACTGACTCCCTTCGCATCAGTTTCTTTACTTATGTCCGCTTTCATTTTCTGACTCGCTTCTTATTAAAAAAATAGAAAGCTGCTGCTAGTTTTCCGGGTTTTTTAATTACAACCATACTACTAGCTATTCAGCAAAAATTTAGAAAAAAAAAAAAAAAAAAAAAGATAGTAGTCTTTTATGATAATATTTTTGGGTCATTCAGTACTACTTCCGGTAATGTTTTAGGAGAAAAATTTCCGGGGATGTTTTTTTTTTTTTTTTTTTTTTTTTTTTGCTTAAGAAATTTCCTCAACAAAAATTTGATCACATTCTTTGGAACAGGTGCTCGAGGAAATAGGAAGTTATGAGCCGGTGTAGCCCAGTCGGTAGACCAGCATTTGCTTAGGAACCACAAGGTTTTAGGCACCCCAGCACACGAGTAGTACAGTCTTGGATCTAAATTTACCCACTTGGGTCCTGTTGATACAGGTGACAAAAATCTGGTATTGAAAATGAATTTCAAAGGTTTCGAGTATTTCCGTGAAACGTAATGTTTTTAAAAAGTAATCTAATTGTATTATATCTTGCGCGCCATTATGTATTAGTGCCAATTACGAAAACCCCCGAAGTAGCCTAATCCTAAAGTCTCAATGGTTTCGAGTATGTATGTGAAATGTAATGAAAACACATGGTATTGAAATTAAATTTCCAAAAATGGTTCTTAAAGTTGGTTAAAAATAAAAGTCTTCTACCAGAAGTTTATGACATTATTAAACCCTTTTGTATTATTTGGATTATTCGGACTATTGTCCCCATCTTTATTGTTATCTATACAACGTTTAGGCCAATGTGTCCTCCGGCCTTCTTCAGGTATTTCCCGTCGGACACAGAAGCCTTCGCGAACCCGGTAAACTTTTTTTTAGAACTCGGGAACCTTCTGGTCGTAATCGGGAGCCATCACGTAACTTTGAACCTAACCCTTTATTCAATCCACGGGGTACACAGTTTTCATTCCGATAACCATAGCTGGGGTACAAGTGTTAATCTGTGTTAATTATTATTCTATGTTACTGTCACCCTTGACCAGGATTGAAACAGTAGCTTAGAGATAACTTTCACTTAGGTCTATATTAAATCAACGCCTATATCCACTACACTATGTGTCCAATTCAGAAAAAAATATTATTAGACAACTTGCACGCTTATATGGATTACCTAAAATACATAAAGATAATATTTCTTCAAGACCGATTTTGTCTATCGGTGGTTCTGCACAAGATCATGTACCGTATACATTAATTTCTGGAATATTTTCCCCGTATGACCAGTTTAGCTCAGTCGGTAGAGCGTTCGCCTAGTAACTACAAGATTCCGGGCTCGATACCGGCCCTCGCCAAATCAGTGTATGAGTAGCACAGGAATCTGTGCAATAAAGTGAGCAGATGGTAGGTGTACCGTTCCACCTAGCGCAAGTGAAAGATAGATAGGCTCCCTCACTGACTGGCTAATACCGACATTAAGACACTCCGACGACTTTACTTTTTACTTATTCATTCACAGATCCATGTGATGCGCTGAATTGGTGAGGGCCGGTATTGAACCAGGAACCTTGTGGTTCCTAGGCGGGCGCTTTTTCTACTGAGCTAACCCGGCCCCTATATATAACAATAAAGATAAATAAAGTCGTCGGCTCGGCCTAAAGTCGGTATCAGCCAGTCAGTGAGGGAGCCTATCCCCTTTTCAATATCGCTAGACCAAGGAGATTGTTTTGGCGTCTGAGGTGGAGCGCCACACCTACTATCAGCTCCTTACTTTACCGCACATATCCCTGTGCTACTCATACGCTGAGTTGGCGAGGACCGGTATCGAACTAGGAACGTAGTTTCTAGACGAACGCTCTACCGACTGAGCTAACCCGGGCCCTCGTTCTCGAAGTTGGTAACATCAGCAGCAGATGATTCCCACTAACGTTCTGGCCCATCACAACCCCCCACCCCCCACCCCGAGTAAGTTGCATCGATTTCTGTTTTGCGGATCAAAAGAAAACACAACGTATACACAAAAAGCATCGACCAAGCAGCAAGTCGGAAAAAAGTTTGTGTTCAAACCAGTGATAGGACCACCTCGCTGTAAAAGAGTGTCTGTTCCCAGTGCTCGCTCGCTCTCTTGGTAATCATTACGAGATACAATTGGTTCTCTGTCCACCTATAAACAGTTAGACATTTTCTGTCGCATCCTGTGCTAAATGGGGGGGGGAGGGAGAGATCAATTTAATCTCAACAGATTCTCCAGTCGGCATAGAACCCCAATTTTGCTTTTTAAATCTAGATTAACATTACCGCTCCATATTAGTAAAATAATAAATCCTTGGTGTGCTAATTGCATTTCACTTAGCGCTGATACCCTTGGGAAAGGTATGAATTCTACTCTCCCTCCAGCTATGGATAAATAGCAGGGCAGACTGGGCTCTTTAACCTTGGTTAGGCGACCGGTCAAGGAGAAAGAAAACTCTGAATTCAAACCTGTTGAACTCCGATTAAGAAATTGACATTGTGTCACATCCTGCTCGTGCAGAGGGGTTGGTATATATGTATATATATATATATATAAGTTTAAAGAAAGGAAATTAATCCGACAATATGAGTAAGAAAAGGTGGAATGAAAACATCACACAATGTGATGTTTTCATTCCACCTTTTCTTACTCATATATATATATATATATATATATATATATATATATATTAGTAAAATAATAAGATTAAGTATTTATGCGAAGTATTTTGAATTATTAGCCACATAGACACAAAAGGCATTCAATAGATACGTCAATTTTCTTTTAAATATGAAAATTATTTTTTCCAGTTTTTTTCCCATTACTGTAAATCCTGCATTCTTTGGAATTGGTTCATAGCAAGTAGAATTCTAATTTTGCAACAATATTTGATTTAAGGCTAATAATTTAAAATACTTAATCTTATTATTTTTACTAATATATATATATATATATATATATATATATATATATATATATATAATAAGATTTTTTTTAAGGCAAAATAATGCAATTTATTTGGAAAAACATATTTATTTATTCTTTCGTGTTCTTTATTATTTTTTTTTAATAATAATACCAACAGTTGATTTAACAAACACGGATGGAATGGAAACTTTTCAATACTCTGAAGATGGACATTTGTCCGAAAATATTAAGAAAAATAATAAAGAACACGAAAGAATTAAATAAATATGTTTTTCCAACATAAATTGCATTATTTTGCCTTCAAAAAAGAATATCTGATTACATTTTATGATTAATGCTTCAGACACACTATAAAAAAATCTTTATATATATATATATATATATATATATATATATATATATATATAAATTTCTGGTACAAGCAAATTTAAATAATACTTTAAGGGTAATCATTATGATCACCTATATAGGTGGATACGAAGGAAAAGAGTGAAAAAAAAATTGTTTTATTTGATAAAAACAAGGGCCCTTTCGTCCGGTTGCTCATCAAGGTTTTTACAGCCGGAGACGACTAAAAGTCAAATTGTAAATACATATGGGTATATATATGAGGGGGGTTTTTAGGGAAAAGAAGAAAAGAAAAAAAAAATTAATAATTACGGCCTTGAGGCCGTAATTATTAATTTTTTTCGTCCTACCTTGTGCAGACAGATCAGACCTAGGCACTCGCTTATTTTATTGGGCGAGTGTCTGGGGCCTGGTGTCACATAATGGGGACTTAAAAGAAGTAAAATTTTTTTTTTCTTTTCTTCTTTTCCCTAAAACCCCCCTCATATATATACCCATATGTATTTACAATTTGACTTTTAGTCGTCTCCGGCTGTAAAAACCTTGATGAGCAACCGGACGAAAGGGCCCTTGTTTTTATCAAATAAAACAATTTTTTTTTTTCACTCTTTTCCTTCGTATCCGCCTATATAGGTGATCATAATGATTACCCTTAAAGTATTATATATATATATATATATATATATATATATATATATATATATATATAAACCCCTCCGCACGAGCAGGATATGACACAAGGTCAATTTCTTAAGCGGAGTTCAACAGGTTTGAATTCAGAGTTTTCCTTCTTCTAGACCGGTCGCCTAACCAAGGTTAAAGAGCCCAGTCTGCCCTACTATTTATCCATAGCTGGAGGAAGTGTAGCTGGATGCATATATGTCCCAAGGTTATTAACGACTCTAACCATTACACCACACACCTCTTAGAATATAAAAAGAGGGTTATTTAACAATATGGATGGATCACCCAGTGAGAATCGAACTCTCTTAGCCTAGCTAATGTCCCATAATAGTTGGTACATTTAGTGAATGAAATTTATTAGAAAATGTAACAACTATTATGGGACAGAGGTTCTAAAAAAATATGTTATAATCATCTGAAAAAGTGATAGTCAGATGGAGTAAGGTTAGGAAAATAAGGATGGTGAAGCAATACTTTCATATTCATATTTATTTACCAACCCTTCCGCGCGAGTAGGATGTGACACAAAATAATTTTCTTCAGCGGAGTTCCCATCTATGGCTAGGTAACCAGTCTAGGAGAAGGAAAACTCTGAATTCAAACCTGTTAAACTCCGCTTAAGAAATTGACCTTGTGTCGCATTCTGTTCGTGTGGAGGGGTCGGTAAATATATATATAAATTCCCCAACCTTATTGCCCTTATGGCAACCCCCGATCCTTCTTATCATATGGATGCTAGAAGGCGGTGGCTGAATGTGTGGTTATAACTTTGTAGCTAAAACCACTTCTTATGTAACAGAATCGAACAAAGATACGCGAGATGCCAAATTCCTTTTTTACAGTTGAGTAAAGAAAATCAAAACACATATGTGTGAGAAGAGAATGCGTATTCAATGTCTTTTTATTCTCATTCACACCCAAGGAATTCGTCTAAAAATTGGGACATATGGCCAATTTCTTGCGAATAGAGACTGTTTTAACGATGACACTTCTTTTTTAACACTTACTTGAAATATTCTTAAATCCTTTCAGAGAACGACGAAAGGAAGACTCACAGTTTGAAATGAAAAGTAACTAATAAAGTTTGGTTTGTTTTGTTTTACGGCATATCAACCTCAGTGGGTCATTTAATGCCGATAAAGTTTTGAAATAAATCAATTCTTAATGGATAATACAATTTTTTTATAAATACATTTTTCTATTTAACCCATAGATGGGACCCTAACAGGTACTACCACTCCAGGTCAGAGTGGACCAGCGAGCAATGGTGATGAAGGGGTGCTCCACATTCCCCAAACCTCCAACACTGGAACCTCGCCATCAGATAGAGTTTAACGTCATTCCCAGGACATGTAGACCCTCAGTCACCACCTTCTAGCACCCATATGATAAAAAGGGGCTGGGGCTTGCCATATGGGCAATAGGGTTGGGAAAATCATATAGGTGCTAGGGATTGACATGACCAGCTGATTGATCGGAGGGGGCCTCTCCGACCGCCCGTCTAGCCCAAGATAGGGCTAAAGTGGAGTATTGCATGTCATGAACTGCTCATCCACCTGGGTTCTATCCTTAAGCATCACGGGTCGCCACCCACGGCCAACAGGTGGCCCCATTGAGGGAGTCTTACCCCTCTGCAGAGGTGCAGTCGATGCATTCTAACGCCCCAGCCGACAGGGCGGTAACCAATAAAATGTGTTTGAGACTTGAAAACTGTATCTAAGGCTATTCAATAAATAAGGTGAATATTGCCCAAGCAGTCGGCAATCATTATCATCATGTCGCGCCAGCAGCACAGATATCCATGACAATCTTTCATCAACCCTCTCTATCATTTATTGCCCCCGGGAGGTCCTCTGCACTGCATCCCGTATCCGTGCAGACCTGCTCAATGTATGTCTTTCCTGGACGGTCCACACTGGCGTGCCTATGTGCTGGCTTCCACAGAAGAACGTCCCTTATGAGTTCATCCTTGCTTCTCCAACAGTGCCCGGCGTGTCTTTTTCGCCTCACACGGATGGTTTGTGTGATATGCGGCAGGTGGCCGTACAGATATTTTCTCTTGGGGTGTCGTTTCCAAGTCTTGTTTAAGATTGCACACAGCATTCTTGTGCAGCTACCATCTAGTTTATTTTCCAGTCACTTCGTTTGGGTCCAGGTGGTGCAGCCGTACAGCAGCACTTACACAACTTCGGCTTGGAAGTATTTTACTATTGCACCTTTTTCAATAAAGGTCTATAATGATTGATCCTTCTATGATCTAGAAGACTTTCAGCATGACATTCTTTGCTGAACGCTGCGCCCAAAACCTTTCTTTACCGGAGTGTCAGTATGTTTCCACTCCATGGACAATCTTTTCGACTTAGGAACCTTAGCCCATGAGTAAATATTAAAAAAAAAATAAAACACATTTCTCCGTACACATCATTAGCCCTGTCGGCTGGGTCTTTAGAGTATACCAACTGCACCTCTGCAGAGGGATCAGAACCCCCTACCCCCCAACAGGGAATCCTATTGGCCGTGGGTTGTGACCCGTGATGCTTAAGGGCGGAATCCTGGTGGATGAGCAGTCCATGACATGCAACACTCCACTTAAACCCTTACTTAGGCTAGCCGGGTAGTCGGAGAAACCTCCTCGACTGGCCATGTCAAGCCCTAGCACCTATATGATTGCTCCAACTCTATTGTGCTTATGGCAAGCCCCAACCCCTTTTTATCATATGGGTGCTAGAAGGCGGTGGCTGCGGGTCTACATGTCCTGGGAATGACGTTAAACTCTATCTAATGGTGAGGTTCCAGTTCTGGAAATTTGGGGAGTGTGGAGCACCCCTTCATCAACATTACTCTCTGATTCACTCTGACCCGGAGTGGTAGTACCTGTTAGGGTCCCATCTATGAGTTAAATAGAATTCAGTATCCATTAAGAATGAATTTATTTAAAAACTTTATCGGCAATAAATGACCCATTGAGGTTGATATGCCGTAAAACAAAACAAACTAAATCGTACACATCATACACTATTCAGTTAATTTCACATGATTTGCACTTCTCAGTCCACCAGAAATTTGATGACAGACCTCTATTCAAGCATAGGGCATTTTGTCTGATTTGCCGCCATTTTGAATAGTCTAAAAACAAATATTTTTGCGAGATCGAAATGATTTTGGGTCAGTCTTATGCGATTTTCAAACTTGATTTAAAAATTACATCGACAACAAACTGTCAATTAGCACACACCGTTCACTTCATGTCTCTCTCTCTCTCTCTCTCTCTCTCTCTCTCTCTCTCTATATATATATATATATATATATATATATATATATATATATATATATGCAGATATATGGTATGAACAGATAAATAGATATAAAGAGAAAGAGAAGAATGAGAGAGACGGGGAGGATAAATAGATAGATAGAAGAAAATCAAGGATGAAATAAATACAGAAATAGATAGATAGATAGATAGATAGAGAGAGAGAGGAGAGAGAGAGAGAAGAGAGAGAGAGAGAGAGAGAGAGAGATTGAAGTAGTTTGATAGATTAATATGAACAGAGATAGATAGATAGACAGACAAATAGATAGATAAATAGATAGGTAGATAGATTTTTAAAACACAGACACACATTGACACTCATTGATGGAACACCAACCCCTGTGCTGCCAGGCGATTTATCTTTTATTAAATTTAAAGATCATATATATATATATATATATATATATATAGAGAGAGAGAGAGAGAGAGAAAGAGAGAGAAGAGATTGTATAACCAGATAAATAGATAGAACGAGAAAGAGAAGAATGGGGAGAGAGGGGGATAAATAGATAGAAAGATATCAAGAATAAATAAATACCACACACACACACACACACACACAACAGAGAGAGAGAGAGAGAGAGAAGAGAGAGAGAGAGAGAGAGAGAGAGATGAGAGAGAGAGAGATTGAAGTAGTTTGATAATACATTGGAGGTTGGAAATGAAATGGAATCCTTATAACATTAACAAAATACCATATTTACCAGCGGCGTGAAGAAGGTAAATCACTGCTAGTGGTATAAGACTACTCAGTCAGCATAATAGATAGATAGATAGATAGATAGATAGATAGATATTAACAGTCTTGACGGTCTTCGATAGATAGATAGATAGATAGATAGATAGATAGGAACAGGCTCCGATAGATAGATAGATAGATAGATAGATAGATAGATAGATAGATAGATACCAAGTCTTATTCTTTAGTAAATTTAAAGATCATATCTTATTTGCGTTAACTACTTTAAAGATCCTATGAAATCTCGTAATATCTCTTCGCCGTTTCCCAAGATGCACTTCTCTCTGCGCAACCTCAAACATATTTGTCTTTTAGCAAGAGGTATTCCTCCACTTAAATAACAACCATTAGTTACATTTTTTTTAGTAGCTGCATCGGTTTTATCTTTCTGCAATTGCTTCTTACTCTTTTCTCTTGCATCTGCTTTTGGTTATTATCCCTTTTCTTCTTTTTTTATCTTTTTGTTGAATCTTAGATTTTCTTTTGTTTGTTTGTTTGTCTTCTTGTTTGTCTGTTGATTACTAAACATGGTAGTGTTGTCCTGTGTCTCGTCTTTTCGCTTCTTGTTACATGTCCTTCTCTTAGTCTCGTTTGACACAATTCCCTCACTTTTACGTACAGCCGCTCTTCTAATTACATTGTCTCCCAATACTCTTTTATCTATCTATCTATCTATCTATCTATCTATCGAAGACCGTCAAGACTGTTAATATCTATCTATCTATCTATCTATCTATCTAAGACTGTCAAAACTTAGTACCTATCTATCTATCCATCTAGCTAGCTAGCTATCCAAGACTGGTAAGACAATATCTATCTATCTATCTATCTATCTATCTAAGATTGTCAAAACTTAGTACCTATCTATCTATCCATCTAGCTAGCTAGCTATCCAAGACTGTTAATATCTATCTATCTATCTATCTATCTATCTATCTATCTAAGACTGTCAAAACTTAGTACCTATCTATCTATCTATTTAGCGAGCTAGCTAGCCAATACTGGTAAGACTTAATATCTATCTATCTATCTATCTATCTATCTATCTAAGACTGTCAAAACTTAGTACCTATCTATTATCCATTCTAGCTAGCTAGCTATCCAAGACTGGAAGACTTAATATCTATCTATCTATCTATCTATCTATCTATCTATCTAAGACTGTCAAACTTAGTACCTTCTATCTATCCATCTAGCTAGCCTAGCTATCCAAGACTGGTAAGACTTAATATCTATCTATCTATCTATCTATCTAAGACTGTCAAAAACTTAGTACCTATCTATCTATCCATCTAGCTAGCTAGCTATCCAAGACTGGTAAGACAATATCTATCTATCTATCTATCTATCTATCTATCTATTGTCAAAACTTAGTACCTATCTATCTATCCATCTAGCTAGCTAGCTATCCAAGACTGGTAAGACTCTATCTATCTATCTATCTATCTAAGACTGTCAAAACTTAGTACCTATCTATCTATCCATCTAGCTAGCTAGCTATCCAAGACTGGTAAGACTTAATATCTATCTATCTATCTATCTATCTAAGACTGTCAAACTTAGTACCTATCTATCTATCCATCTAGCTAGAGCTATCCAAGACTGTAAGACAATATCTATCTATCTATCTATCTCTATCTAAGATTGTCAAACTTAGTACCTATCTATCTATCCATCTAGTAGCTAGCTATCCAAGACTGTAAGACTAATATCTATCTATCTATCTATCTATCATCTAAGACTGTCAAGACTTAGTACCTATCTATCTATCTAGCTAACTAGCTATCCAAGACTGGTAAAATATCTATCTATCTATCTATCTATCTATCTATCTATCCAAGACCGGTAAGACTGTTAATATCTATCTATCTTTCTATTTATCTATATCTGTATTTCTGTCTGTGTCTGTCTGTGTGTGTGTGTGTGTGTGTGTGTGTCTCTCTCTCTCTCTCTCTCTCTCTCTCTCTCTCTCTCTACATACACACACACACACACACACACACACACACACACACACACACATATATATATATATATATATATATATATATATATATGCATTTTTTTTTTACCAACCCCTTCGCACGAACAGGACGTGATACAAGGTCAATTTATCTATCTATCTATCTATCTATCTATCTATCTAAGGATGTCAAGACATAATATCTATCTATCTATCTGCCTGTCCATCCATCTATCTAAAACTGGTAAGGCTGTTAATATATATCTATCTTTCTATTTATGTATATCTGTCTATCTGTCCCTGTCTGTCTCTGTCTGTCTGTGTGTATGTGTGTGTGTCTCTCTCTCTCTCAACAAACACACACACACACACACACACACATATATATATATATATATGTGTGTGTGTGTGTGTGTAGAGAGAGAGAGAGAGAGAGAGAGAGAGAGAGAGAAGAGAGAGAGAGAGACACACACAGACTGACAGAGACAGACATATATATATATATATATATTTTTAATTTTGTGTATTTTTGGCAGCAAATTATTCGTAAGACATGTGTTATTGAATACCACGGAGTATTCTTTTTTCATTTTTGTATGGATATTTTTTCCAGTCTTCTGGCTATCCTTTTTGAATCTGGATCGAGTTGATTCATCATATTTTTCATACTTATTTCCCGAGCGCTTTCGACTGTTGCTCCAGTCGTATTCATGGGGTTATGTAATTTGGTTTTTAGTTGATTTAGTTTTATTATCATGCTTTTATCTAATTCAGAGAGTCTATTATTTTTAAGAGGGGGGGTTAGGTGAGTGTTAGTTATTGAAGATATTTAATACGTTGTCTCCGACTTTAAACCCCATGAATACGACTGGAGCAACAGTCGAAAGCGCTCGGGAAATAAGTATGAAAATCAACACGATCCAGATTCAAAAAGGATAGCCAGAAGACTGGAAAAAATATCCATACAAAAAATGAGAAAAGAATACTCCGTGTTGTTCAATAACACATGTCTTACGAATATATATATATATATGTGTGTGTGTGTGTGTGTGTGTGTGTTTATTTATTTACCAACCCTTCGCTCAAGCAGGACGTGATACAAGGTCAATTTATTTAGCGGCATTTAATTCAGGGCTTACCAAGACTGGTAAGACTTAATATCTATCTATCTTTCTATTTATCTATATCTGTATCTCTGTCTGTGTCTGTCAGTCTG
Organism: Doryteuthis pealeii; assembly: GCA_023376005.1. NCBI lineage: Eukaryota > Metazoa > Mollusca > Cephalopoda > Myopsida > Loliginidae > Doryteuthis > Doryteuthis pealeii. The sequence goes on along the minus strand of CM042175.1, from coordinate 50,630,086 downwards.
TGTGTGTGTGTGTGTGTGTGTGTGTGTCTCTCTCTCTCTCCTCTCACTCTCTCTCTCTACACACACACACACACACACACACGCATATATATAATATATATATATATATATATATATATATATATATACTCCTTAACTGACTGCCGTACCAAAGTTAAAGAGCTACTATTCGCCCATAGCCGCAGGTCAATTTTTAAGTTGAGTTTAACAGGTTTAAATTCAGACTTTTCCTTCTCCTAGACTGGTTGCCCAACGAAAGTTAAAGTGCCCTGTCCGCACCTACTAATTACCCATGGCTGGAGGGGGAATACTTGGATTCATTTTGGCGCTATGTGAAATACAAACAGGCTCATCTAGGATTCTGTGTGGTAAAGTGGGGAGCTGATGGGTGTTGCGCTCCTCCTTAAGAGTAAAAAGAATATCCCTGGTCTTGCACTAGAGAAAATGGGACAGGCTCCCTCTGTTGGAAATTTTTTTATCTAATAAATGTTTTGTATGGCATTTAAATGGCTATTTTTTTTTGTCCGCCTTTCAATATGTCTTGTTTCGTATTTTCTAGGAAAATAAATGAAAAAAAAAAGGGTACTTGTTGCTGGCACCGGGGCTGGAATCGGTCACGTGTCCCCTAAAATCTGCCTCTTTTGAAATGGACATCGAGGGGGAGAGGACGTACTAGTAGTTGTCCTATCATAGCACTGAGTGACACCGGACAACCAGGCAGAGGGACCTGTCTTTGATTTCAACCTCTAGAGTCTCGTTTTTTGGCGATAAAAAACGAGAATGCCGAAAGAAGGTTTATCTTTCGGTTAGAGTTATTTTCAACCTCAACAGCCTTGTTCTTTGGCGAAATGGAACGAGAGATATTGAAAGGACTTTCATCTTTCCATGCAATTTCAATTTTGAATTGTATAAATTTCATTTTTGCCTCCTTTGTGGAGATATTTGTAAGCAAATTCTTTCTCTCTGTCAAGCAAGACCGTTCGTTGCTTCATTTTTCCCTACACTTTTTATTGACGACGTCCTTTAAGTTCAATGGTCGGTATTTTTCTGAAAATGGAAAAATATTTCCGAAAACCTCACTATCTGGCTGATACCGACAATACACCACTCCGCCGACTTTATTTTACTACCTTGTCTAGTACAGAGTGCCCTGTGTCCAGTAGCTTGGGCTTCTGAGATGGTAAGATAAATCAATCACTTGATCACAGGAGTCACCTGCCACTTCGTCCAAAAGGGTCTGGGTCGGGTTTATTACTCGGTGCCTGAGGCACCCCAAAAGGGGAACCACCACTTATATTTACAGACTATTCCAAATAATAGGAGCCGGGTTAATCAATGAAAAAGCGCCAAAAATGTATTTAACATCGTTGATAAATTGTCCCAAAATTACTTGCCCGATGGAAACACAAGGACCTATAAGATCAGCAAACAGGAGTCAAAACTGATACTACATCTTTCTGCTTTAAGGACCAACAGATTAACAGATAAGGATTAAAACTGATGCGACATCTTTCATTTTTAAGGACCAAGAGACAAGGATTAAAACTGATACTACATCTTTCTACTTTAAGGAATAAATCAAACTTTATGCCACAAGTAATATCCACTGTAAAACTGCATTCAATACAACGGCGGAACTAAGTGCCTAAAATGACAAGTCTGGTCGTACCAAAGGGACCACGCACTTTTTGCACTGGCCACTGTGTGAGCTTCGGTTTGTACGTGGCTGCCCACGTTAAAAAGCCCCTGTGTCAATCCGGTCTGGTAGGAGGTCAGGAAAATGAAATACTTACTTTAATAATGTAGCATTGAGTAAAACTATATGTTACTGAATTCTGTTCTCAGGCTTTCAGAATGTTAATAAGTTAGATAAGAATAAAGAGAATGCGAACATCCAAATTTGAAACCCACATTCCTTTACAAAAAAAAAAATAAATAAAACAACAACAACAAAAACAACAAAAAAAACAACAAATAACCTAAATAATCTAAGAGAACCCGGATGATTCATTATGCGTTATTTGTGCTGGATTTTGACAAACAGGAAACATTGTAATAGAGGTTTAGTTACGTGACGAACCTTGTCTCTCATAATGTTATTGATTACGGCGAAAATAGTAGAAGCGAGATAACCAGTGTTCTGCTTCCCTTCAGAGGAAAAGTAGATAAGAAGATATAATTAATTACTAAAAGAGTTCCGTTTATCACATCGCCACCTGCTTATCGGTTGGCTCCAGCTTTGAACGACTTACGGAAGCAAACGGCTTAGGCCAGTGTCAATTTTGACGTAACGTTTTACATCACCGAAGAAAAACTTTATTCAAACTAGCAAATATATGCACCCTCCGGGTGCAAATATTCAAGTTTTAATATGATAAAATATCATGTTAAATTAGAAAACTGAATAAGAATGCAGATAAAAAGATTTGGAACAGAGGGGGTATGATTGAATAATAGAACAACTTTGAAACTAACTATTCCATCATTTTCCCTTACTCCCGTCTTTCATTGGTAAATTTTCCTAATTTAACTATTTAGTTAAAATAGGAAGTAAAGAATAATATTACAGTTATTGCTTCTTGTTAACGGATTTCTGTTAAGATTTATCCGCGAGATTTTTGCTTATATTCATTAATATAAAACCAAACAATTAGAAATCAATAATACTAAGCATATATTTATTAAAATCCAATTTTTAAGATCAATATGAAAATTAGCCTTCCAATTCACACTGTAAACCGCTATTTCTTGTATATATGAATACAATTGCATGTTATTTGTATGTAAATATGGTCAACAGTCTTAATGATGTAAAACAATTTTATTAATAATTGAGGTTTAAATAAAAAATAAAATCATGGAGAATGTAATGTAAATAACAAAGGGAATTGTGACTTGAATAGTAATATAGTTTCGGTTACAGACATACAAACCCACAATCTCCATTATAATAAGATATCAACACTTTATTTTGATTTTTAAGACTGTTGTCCTCATCTTTATCGTGGTATGTAAAAATATACCGCTTCGGCCGCTGTATCCTCCGGCCTTCTTCAGGTGTTCCCTGTCTATCTGAGCATAGCAATGAACCGATCAGGGAACTAATTTTGACGTAACGTTTTACATCACCGAAGAACCACTTTATTCAAATATCAACACTTTATTTTGATTTTTAAGACTGTTGTCCTCATCTTTATCGTGGTATGTAAAAATATACCGCTTCGGCCGCTGTATCCTCCGGCCTTCTTCAGGTGTTCCCTGTCTATCTGAGCATAGCAATGAACCGATCAGGGAACTAATTTTGACGTAACGTTTTACATCACCGAAGAACCACTTTATTCAAATATCAACACTTTATTTTGATTTTTAAGACTGTTGTCCTCATCTTTATCGTGGTATGTAAAAATATACCGCTTCGGCCGCTGTATCCTCCGGCCTTCTTCAGGTGTTCCCTGTCTATCTGAGCATAGCAATGAACCGATCAGGGAACTAATTTTGACGTAACGTTTTACATCACCGAAGAAACACTTTATTTAAACATCAACACTTTATTTTGATTTTTAAGACTGTTGTCCTCATCTTTATCGTGGTATGTAAAAATATACCGCTTCGGCCGCTGTATCCTCCGGCCTTCTTCAGGTGTTCCCTGTCTATCTGAGCATAGCAATGAACCGATCAGGGAACTGATTTTGACGTAACGTTTTACATCACCGAAGAAACACTTTATTCAAATATCAACACTTTATTTTGATTTTTAAGACTGTTGTCCTCATCTTTATCGTGGTATGTAAAAATATACCGCTTCGGCCGCTGTATCCTACGGCCTTCTTCAGGTGTTCCCTGTCTATCTGAGCATAGCAATGAACCGATCAGGGAACTAATTTTGAATAGTTTAACAGTTGAATGATCTGCCAAGTTAGGTTATTCATATGCTTAGACTGAAGAAGGCCGAGGATACAGCAATCGAAACGTTGTGCTTTTACATACCACATTAAAGATGAGGACAATGGTCCGAAAAATCAAAATAATACACAAGCCTCAGTTAAAAAAATCAGACAAATAATATCGCTACTCTATTTTGTATCAGCCGAATAGCAAGGGAGTCTATTCCCCTTTTCACTAGCGTTAGACTAGAGAGATATTTTTTGCGTCTGAGGTGGAGCACCATACTTACCATCGACTCCCTACTTTACCATACAGATCCAAACTGTGGTACTCACGTGCTGAGTTGGCGAGGGCAGGTATCGAACCCGGAACCTTATTGTTCCTAAGCAGATGCTCTACCAAGAGAGCTAAACTTGCTCTTAAAACTTTGTATGATGGGTTAGGTATATTTTCGGGTAGGAAATTGACTTTGTATCGCCTCCCACTCATGGTATTGGTATATATATATATATATATATATATATATATATATATATATATATATATAAATATATTATTTATTATTATTATTACTAGCAAATATATGCACCCTCTGGGTGCAAGTAATTAAGTTTTAATGTAATAAAATATATTAGATTAGAAAGGCTAATGAAACTAAATAAGAATGCAGATAAAAAGATTTGAAACAGAGGTGGGTATAATCGAAAAATAGAACAACTGAAATTACTCTTCCTTCACTCCCGTCTTTCATTGCTAAATTTTCCTAATTCATCTATTTAGTTAAAATAGGAAGTAAAGAATAAAATTACAGTTATTTCTTCTTGTTAATGAATTTCTTTTAAGATTTATCCTCGAGGTATTTGCTAATATTCATTAAGATAAAACCAAACAATTAAAAATCAATAATACCATGTACATATTTATTAAAATCAATCTTTTTATATCAATATGCAAATTAACCTACCAGCCCACACTGTAAACTGCTATTTTTGTTGTATATTTAAATACAATTGCATGTTGCTAGTATGGAGATATGGTCAACGGTATTTATAATGTAAAACAATTTTATTAATGATTGAGATTTGAATAGAATAAAATCTTGGAGAATGTGACGTAAATAACTGAAGGAATTGTGACTTGAGTAGTAATATAGTTTCGGCTACAGACAGATAAGCACACAATCTCCATTATATTATTATTATTATTATTATTATGCTGAACGAATTCTTCAAATTGTACTTATGGCAAACAAACACACAAGGCTTTTTATCTTGTAGCTGTTATAAGACGGTGAACCACCAATTTATTGATACATATTTTTATTATTATTATATTATTATTATTATTATTATTATTATTATTAGTAGTAGTAGTAGTAGTAGTAGTAGTAGTAGTCTTTTCACATCAGCGTTAGCTGATGGTCTTTCACTAGAGTCTGAGTGACAACAAGTCTCATCAGGTCTCCATGACACTTCTTAGTATTCTAGCCGATTGCAGGAATGCAGTAGTCTGGATGGTCTCATTTCTTTCTCTGATTTCCAGTTCCTCCAGTCTTTTCCCAAGCTTTTTGTGACCGTTCCAAATGCACTAACTACAATTGGTATCACTTTGACCCTCATATTCCACAGCTTTTTCAATTCTCTGGCAAAGTCCAGGTATTATTATTATTATTATTATTATTATTATTATCCCACTCCTTATCTATTTATTCATTTTTACTCCTTGTGACTTTTTGTCCAAGTTTCAACAGGTATTATCAATCAATCAATCTATCTATCTATCTATCTATTATTATTATTCTTTACTCCTTTTGAGTTTTCACATCAGTGTTAGCTGATGGTCTTTCACTGGAGTCTGAGTGACAGCAAGTCTCCTCAGGTCTCCAGGACTCTTCTGAGTATTCTGGCAGATTGCAGCAGTGCAGTGTTCTGAATGGTTTCGATCCTTCCTCTGATTTCCAAACTTTCCAGACCCTTTTCCAATCCTTTTGGAACCGTTCCAAGTGCACCAACTACAATTGGTATAACTTTCACATTATTATTATTATTATTATTATTATTATTATTATTATTATTATTACACAAGTTATTTCTTCTAGTTTAACATGAAGTTGATAAAAAAATCTTGCATAAAAAAAACCCATTTATACCAATTTAGTGTCCTTGCATATTTTGCTAAATTGCTTCTAGTGATGAGGTTCCAGTTCTTCTAGATCACTGAAGTTAAGCAGCAATGAACCTGTTCAGTACTTAATTGGGTAATCACTTAAGCAACAGAAGTACTGTAAGCAGACCGAGTTCTTTGTTTATCAAAATGATTTGATTCGGCATTGAATCACCCGAAAAGAGTTGATATTCCGTAAAACAAAACAACCAATCACTCATATTTTTGGCCTTGGGCCAAACTAAGCTAAGTTTAATTAATCTCTGTAAATAATGGCCCCTCCCTCACCAAATTTTCTAAAAGCCAAATATATCAGGACTTTATCATTTCTATTGGAAACAAAGATTTTATTTAACATGTGACCTATTTACAACGAACAATAGATCCGTTTAAGAAAACTTAGAATTTTCCCATCAGACCTCGAGAAGGAATTTGTCAAAGATTGCAAAAATGAATTTGGTTCTATTTGTTTATCTTATTATAATGGAGATTGTGTGTTTTTCTGTCTGTAACCGAAACTATATTACTACTTATGTCACAATTCTCTTAGTTATTGACATCGCATTCTCCATGAGTGTATTTTTATTTTAAACTCAATTATTAATAAAATTGTTTTACATTATTAATACTGTTAACCATATCTCCATACTAACAACATGCAATTATATTTATATATACAACAAAATAACAGTTTACAGTGTGAACGGGAAGGATAATTTGCATATTGATATTAAAAATATGATTTTAATAAATATGTGCTTAGTATTATTGATTTCTAACTGTTTGGTTTTATTTTAATGAATATAAGCAAAAATCTCTTCAATGAATCTTAAATGAAATCCATTAACAAGAAAAAATAACTGTCATTTTATTCTTTACTTCCTCTTTTAACTAAATAATTAAATTAGAAAGAAATAACAATAAAAGATGAGAGTGATTGAAGAGTAAGTTATATTTTTCGATTATACACCCCCTCTCTGTTTCAAATATATTTTTCTGCATTCCTATTTAGCTTCATTAGCCTTTCTAATTTAATACAATATTTTATTACATTAAAACTTAAATACTTGCACCTGGAGGGTGCATATATTTGCTAGTATATATAAAGTAATGCCTCACTCTTATCTCAGTTGGGCTGAACTTGCACAAAGATGTCAAAATTAGGGCGACCCAGAAAAAACAGAACCCAAATTATTTATTCATTTTCCCATTAAACTAACCCAAAACCCCAACCCTAACCCTAATCCAAATTCTAACCCTAACCCTAACCCTAAACCCTAACCATAGACGCCCATAGTTAAAATTAACAGTTTTATTACGAAATTTGTGGGTTCTGTTTTTTCTGGGTCACCCTAATTTTGACACCTTTGTGCAAGTTCAGCCCTCAGTTGGTAGGTTCCGAGTTCGATACCGACCCTCGCCAACTCTGCATATCTGTGCAGTGAAGTGAGGAGCTGATTATAAGTGAGGTGCTCCACCTCAGATGCCAAAAACAATCTCCTTCGTCTAGCGCTTGTGAAAAGAGGATAGACTCACTCGCTGTCTGATTGATACCGACTTTAGGTCACCCCGACGACGTTACTTACTACTTACATCATTAACTGGATCCAGGCGTAAAACAACTTGTTGAAATAGCCATTATTTAGATTTAATTATCTGGCGGGGGGGGGGGTAAATGTCACTAAATTATGAAGCCTATCAGTAGCCTTTTTCTTTTAATGTTAACGGTATATTTCGGAAAATTATAAGTATAACAAACGATACAGCCCGGAATTAACGGTACCATACTGTATGAAGGATTTAGCTATTTTTACAGACACCACAATGGTTTTTTTTTTCAAAGCATAACTGAAAAAACTCAAATGTGCTGATGATTTCCTCATAGAAATTATTAAAAAGTATCATTATTGTAATAACCACAAATCAAAAATCAAGGATTTGTTGGTTTTTTTTTAACCCGTAAACATTTCATAGATTTTTCGGGTCCAGTGCTGTTAATTAAGTTGTTTGATTAGTCATTCAGTTTTCTTTGTGATTACGATTTACATAACAAGAGGGGGGTTCATTTATTTTTTTTTTGTAAGAAATTTCTAGGTTGGCACAAGGCCAGAAATAAACATTGTGTTTGTAATTAACGGTTAAATACGCACCCATGTTGCTTTTAACATAATCAAATATGAAGATAATTTGTAGGTAAATAAAAGCCGTTTCCATTTTGGTTTTTGGATGTTGTCCAAATATGGAAAAGCAAATTCTAAGAAATCAAACACGCACATCATCAATTCGAGTAATGATAGAAAACAAGAAATGAAGGAGTTTAAAAAAAAAGTTTTTTCAAGACCGATATGAAATCTTTTAAAAAATGATTAAAATAAAAATTTAAATTTAAAAAAAAAAAAAAATAATTATCTAGCTCGTTTAACTTTTGAGTCGTACCTAATTTTGAAAATTAATTAATCAATAATGAATTAGGCGGGAATACCTATTAAATGTATGGCTAAACAAATCGAGAAAAATCAATCTCTGTATCCTGTCAGCTTGGCAGTCCGGTTTCAAATCACGCACAGGGCGGTCTTCCGATCTATAGCTCTGCTGATGGGGCCTGGTGGGCCGAAGTGTACATACAGAGATTGATTTTTCTCGATTTGTTTAGCCATACATTTAATAGGTATTCCCGCCTAATTCATTATTAATTAATTAATTTTCAAAATTAGGTACGACTCCAATTAAGCACTTATTCTCCCAAAAATTATCGGCAAAAAGCCATTCTAAACAAACCTTGTTTCTTTTGAAATATTTTAAATTAATTATACTGGCAATGTTCTATTTTATTTAAATTGTTCTGATTAACGAGTAAAACAATCCTTTTTTTCATCTTCTGAGTTGATTTTAATTATAATATTATTATTTCAATATTTTTGGAAACCGACGTGTCTTCGAAAATGACGTAAGTCGAAACAACGTAAATAGGTATATGGCTGTATTTATCCATTTTCGTTTAGCTCAGTTGGTAGAGCATCTGCCTAGGAATTGAAAGGTCTCGAGTTCGATACCGCTCCCCGCCAACTAAGCACACGAGTAACACAACTCGGTATGTGTGGCGCTCCACTCACGCAAAACAATTCCCCATCTTCCAGCGCTATCACAAGTAGGATAGACTCTTTGTTGTTCAGCTGATACCGACAATAGGTCACTTTGCAGTCTTTAACTTCTGACTGTTCTCGCACCAAGGACCTTTGTTCTTTTGACAGATATCTAAAACTTACTTTTTCATCCCCATCAAGAAATACTTTTCTTTCTATTACAATTTGCCGACCTTCCTACTCGTCTAATTGAATTAGTATACACACATCCATATACATACTTAAATATTTGGGAGAATATGTGTTTAATTGAAGTCGAACCTAATTTATGAAAATTAATTAATTAATGATTAATTAATTAGGCGGGATTACCTATTTAAATTTAAGGCTAAACAAATCGAGAAAAATCAATCTCTGCATGTACATTTCGGCCTATTAGGCCTCATCAGCAGAGCTATAGATACAAAGACCGCCCCGTGTGCGATTCGAAACCTGATTGTCAAGCTGACTGTCAAGCGTCTTCCCACCACACCAAACGGACCTAGCAGATTTCTTCGTTTTGTTAAGGAGTAGGTATTTATATTCCTCTTAAGTGACCTCTACACGAACTTACGAGAAGTAAATATGTAGAAAATAGGCAAAAGCAATGTATTCCCAAAAAGATGAATGTATTATTGATAGTGAAGTCGGCGTTAAAACCTTTTCGTGAGACACCTCCCAGGGGCGATGACGATGGTTGGCGAGAGAGTCATGGGTACCTATTTGGTTACCCCCCCCCACCTCTCTCTCTCTCTCTCTCTCTCTCTCTCTCTCTCTCTCTCTGGGTCTGTGTGTGTGGAGATGTCTCCAACTTGATCAAAAGACATCACACAAACCATCAAAGTAAGACAAACAAGATATACTGACACTGCTGAAGAAGCAAC
>CM042175.1:50587532-50615032 GCA_023376005.1 Doryteuthis pealeii | reverse complement strand
ATTGTAGACTTTGCGGTAATAGAGATGAGACTGTTAACCTTATACTCTGCGAATGTAGCAAACTAGCACAACGAGAATACAAAACTAGACACGACTGGGTTGGGAAGGTGATCCACTGGGAATTATGCAAGAAATTAAATTTTGACCACACAACAAAATGGTATATGCATAAACCAGAATCTGTTCTTGAGAACGAAACGCACAAAATTCTCTGGGACTTTGAAATTAAATTAAAACGGATCACATTATCCCAGCAAGAAGACCAGACCTAGTGTTGATTAACAAAAAAGAAAGAACTTGTCAACTGGTGGATTTTGCAGTGCCAGCGGATCACAGGGTGAAGCTAAAGGAAAATGAAAAAATTGACAAATATCTGGACCTTGCTAGAGAACTGAAAAAGTTATGGAATATGAAAGTCAAAGTGATACCAATTGTGGTTGGTGCGCTTGGAACGGTCCCAAAAGGATTGGAAAGGGGCTTGGAAAGTTGGATATCAGAGGAAGGATTGAAACCATTCAGAACACTGCACTGCTGCAATCTGCCAGAATACTCAGAAGAGTCCTGGAGACCTGAGGAGACTTGCTGTCACTCAGACTCCAGTGAAAGACCATCAGCTAACACTGATGTGAAAACTCAAAAGGAGTAAATAATAATAATAATAATCTTATTATAATGGAGATTGTGTGTTTTTCTGTCTGTAACCGAAACTAAATTCCTACTCAAGTCACAATTCTCTTAGTTATTGACATGACATTCTCCATGATTTTATTTTTATCTAAACCTCAATTATTAATAAAATTGTCTGACATTATTAATACTGTTAACTATGTCTACATACTGACAATATGCAATTATATTTACATATACAACAAAATAGCGGTTTACAGTGTAAACGGGAAGGCTAATTTGCATATTAATATTAAAAAATCGAATTTAATAAATATGTGCTTAGTATTATTGATTTCTAACTGTTTGGTTTTATTTTAATGAATATAAGCAAAAATCTCTTCAATGAATCTTAAATGAAATCCATTAACAAGATAAAATAACTGTCATTTTATTCTTTACTTCCTCTTATAACTAAATACTTAAATTAGAAAAATAACAATGAAAGACGAGAGTGATGGAAGATTAAGTTTCAGTTGTTCCATTTTTTATTATAAATCTTTTATTATACTCCCTCTGTTTCAAATCTTTTTATCTGTATTCTTATTTAGTTTCATTAGCCTTTCTAATTTAATACAATATTTTATTACATTAAAACTTAAATACTTGCACCCGGAGGGTGCATATATTTGCTAATAATAATAATAATAATAATAATAATAATAATAATAATAATAATAATAATCTTTGAAACGGTCGTAAAAAGCTTGGAAAAACGACTGGAAAATCTGGAAATCAGAGGGAGAATTGAGACCATCCAGTACTGCACTGTTACAATCTGCCAGAATACTTAGAAGAATCCTGGAGACTTGTTGTCACTCAGACTACAGGGAAATACCATCAGCTAATCCTGGTGTGAAAAACTAAGAACTATAATAATAATAATAATAAATAATAATAATAATAACAAAACTGAACTTTTCAACTGGTAGATTTTGCAGTTCCAGCAGATCACAGGGTGAAGATAAAAAAAAACCCGAAAAGATAGAGAAATACCTAGATCTTGCTAGAGAATTGAAAAAAAAACAACTGTGGAATATCAAGGGGAAAGTAATACCAATAGTAGTTGAGGCACTTGGAACGGCCCAACAAAGCTTAGAAAAAAATTAGAGGAACTAGAAATTGGGAAGAATTGAGACCATCCAGACAACGCCATTGTTGAAATTAGCTGGAATACTCAGGAGAGTCCTGGAAACCCGAGGAGACTTGTTGTCACTCAAACTCCAGTGAAGCCTATGACAGAACGAGCCTCATTTTAAAGATGAATTTAAAGAACTGACATAAAAGTTTAGTGAATACAATTATGATTACCAAACTCTAAAATACCAAACGTGTTAAGGTTCTATTTATCTTTCTACGTGCAAACCATATGAAAACTTTTACGATTAACATGCCTTAAAAACCAACCAACCAACAAACCAACCAGCTAACCAACCAGCCAGCCAGCCAGCCAGCCAGCCTGTCTACCAAAAATCGTTATATTTCTAGTAGAACATGTGGATATACTACAGTATGATAATTTATTTATTACAACGTTTGATATGTTTACTTAATAGTTCAAAAAGTATAATAATCTTGATTTAACTCTCTCTCTCTCTCTCTCTCTCTCTCTCTCTCTCTCTCTCTCTCTCTCTCTCTCACTCTTTTTCTTTCTTTCCTTCTTTTCTGTGTTCATTGTTCAATTGAAATAGATTAACGTTATCGCTTCCACGCACTCAGCCCCACTATCTGTCTTTCCCCTACTCTCTTTCTTTCTTATTATATCTTTCTGTGTAGCGTGTCCTTTTTATTCCTTTTCTTCATAATAAAAACGGAATTGTCGATTATTTAACTGAGGTAGTGACATTCATAATAATAAGAATTCTACTGATAATCAACACCAGATAATCAGGATTTACATTTTGTGTTTCATCTTGGACGATTCGGGCGGTCTCATTTTTAACCAGAGGGTGTTGCAAGATGATAACGGTCGTACAATTAAGGATCACGATTATTAATATACATATGTTAGAAGGAGCTTCACTTTAAAGATGAATTTAACATACAAATATAAAAGTTACTGTAAAGTAAGTAAAAGAAAATTCGTCGGGGGGGGGCCTAAATTCGGTATCAACCAGACAGCGAGGGAGTCTATCCCCTTTTCACTAGACCAAGGAGATTGTTTTTAGTGTGTGAGATTGGGTGCCACGCCTACCATCAGCTCCTCACTTTACAGCACAGATCACTGTGCTACTATTACGCTGAGTTGGCGAGGGCCGGTATCGAACCAGGAACCTTGAGGTTCCCAGCCGATCACTCTACCGACTGAGCTAAACGGGCCCTACTTCTTAGTAATACAATTATGATTACCAAAGTCTAAAATAACAAACGTTTTTTTTGGGGTTCTCTTTATCTTTCAACATGCAAACCATATGGAAACGATCTTTTAATAACTCATCTTTTTTTTTCTTCTGATTTATCAGTAATAATTTGTTTGATGTTTGTAGCGGGAAACTGAGATGTAAAACTATGCAGTATTATATCGTTATGCTACCGGGTTAAACACAAACTCGCCTTGTTTATTCTGCTCATTAAGTTTAAAAATAGTCAAACATTCGACATTTTAAAAAATGAATGCACGTAGATGATTGCTTTTGCAGAAATATTGAAACAATATGAACTTTATGAAACCACAGAGACTATTGAGAATGGTTGTTTGGTTTAGAGGCATTATTGTTGTGTCATATATATATTATATATATATATATATATATATATATATATATATATATATATATATATATATATATATATATATGAATGAATGAATGATAAAGAAAAGGCTTAAATATCGGTCATGTAAATGTTTCTAAATTTATTTCAACTAAAATATTCTCTGTTTTGGTCATTTAATACCAAACCGTGTCATATATATATATATATATATATATATATATATATATATATATTATTATAATGGAGATTGTGTGCTTTTCTGTCTGTAACCGAAACTATATCACTACTCAAGTCACGATTCCCTTTGTTATTTACATCACATTCTCCATAATTTTATTTTTATTTGAACCTCAATTTCTAATAAAATTGTTTTACATTATTAATACTGTTGACCATATCTACAAATGAATAATATGCAATTGTATTTATACATACACTAAAATAGCAGTTTACAGTGTGAACAGGGAGGCTAATTTGCATATTGAAATTAAAAATTTGATTTTGATAAATATGTGCTTAGTATTATTGATTTTTAATCGTATTGTTTTATCTTAATGAATATAATCAAAAATCTCTTCAATGAATCTTAAAGAAATCGATTAACGAGAAGAAATAATTCTGATTTTATTCTTTACTTCCTATTTTAACTAAGTTATTAAATTAGGAAAATTTTGCAATGAAAGACGAGAGTGATAGAAGAGTAAGTTTCAGTTGTTTTATTTTTCGATTATACACCCCTCTGTTTCAAATCATTTTATCTGCATTCTTATTTACTTTCATTAGCCTTTATAATTTAATATATTCTATTACATTAAAACTTAAATACTTTTACCCGGAGGGTGCATATATTTGCTAGTATATATATATATATATATATATATATATATATATATAGGGAGTAAATATGGAAATAAATCCGACAATATTAAGAAATTTGAAAACACAAGTGTTCCAAAAATAAGATGAATTTATTTATCGACGCTTAAACGTTTCGGTTTCTTTAAACATTCATCAGGATGTATTAATGGGTGAAGAAATTGATGGATGTTTTATAGATGACAGGAGATAAAAAAAATCTTTATAATTTTTTTATTTTTTATTTTATTTTTATTAAAAAAAATTTTTTTATAAAGATTTTTTTTATCTCCTGTCATCTATAAAACATCCATCAATTTCTTCACCCCTTAATACATCCTGATGAAAGTTTAAAGAAACCGAAACGTTTAAGCATCGATAAATAAATTCATTTTATTTTTGGAACACTTGTTTTTCTAAATTTCTTAACACACACACACACACACACACACACACACACACATATATATATATATATATATATATATATATATATATATATATATATATGAATGAATGAATGATAAAGAGAAGGCTTAAATATCGGTCATATTAATGGTTTTAAATGTATTTCAACTAAAAAATTCACTTCTTTGCGAATCGTTGGTACTCTCACATCGTATACAATAATAAATAAAATGAAAGTCTTTTCTTTCTTTTGTAATTTTATTCGGTCTAAAGATGTCAGGGATTTTCATGGAGAATCTTTTGGTTGAAATAAATTTATAACCGTTAACATGACTGATATTCAAGCTTTTTCTTTATCAATCGTATAAATATTGCTCTGTATATAATTATCAAATTATTATAAATTGAGCTCTCCACACAGACTACCAATTTTTAATTATTATAAATTTAATAAATTTAATTATCATAAATTGAGCTCTCCACACAGACTACCAATTTTTAATTATTATAAATTTAATAAATTTAATTATTATAAATTGAGCTCTCCACACAGACAACCAATTTTTAATTATTATAAATTTAATAAATTTAATTATTATAAATTGAGCTCTCCACACAGACTACCAATTTTTAATTATTATAAATTTAATAATTTAATTATTATAAACTGAGCTCTCCACACAGACAACCAATTTTTAATTATTATAAATTTAATAAATTTAATTATTATAAATTGAGCTCTCCACACAGACTACCAATTTTTAATTATTATAAATTTAATAAATTTAATTATCATAAATTGAGCTCTCCACACAGACGACCAATTTTTAATTATTATAAATTTAATTAATTTAATTATTATAAATTGAGCTCTCCACACAGACTACTAATTTTTAATTATAAATTTAATAAATTTAATTATTATAAATTGAGCTCTCCACACAGACTACCAATTTTTAATTATTATAAATTTAATAATTTAATTATTATAAATTGAGCTCTCCACACAGACTACCAATTTTTAATTATTATAAATTTAATAAATTTAATTATTATAAATTGAGCTCACCACACAGACTACCAATTTTTAATTATTATAAATTTAATAAATTTAATTATTATAAATTGAGCTCTCCACACAGACTACCAATTTTTAATTATTATAAATTTAATAAATTTAATTATTATAAATTGAGCTCTCCACACAGACTACCAATTTTTAATTATCATAAATTTAATAAATTTAATTATTATAAATTGAGCTCTCCACACAGACTACCAATTTTTAATATAGCTATATTAAAACGGTCCGAGTCGAATCATTCCCATCACCATCTTATCTTGTCATATATATATATCAACAGACGACGTGTTTCAACGTTTTACGTCTCGTCATTGTGGCTAGACACAGCAACTACTTCTGACCTGGACCGAAACCCGACTGACTTTTCATCATCCCACTTTCCACACTGAAGAGACTTGATAAGTCGAAACACGTGTCTGTGGGTGACTATATATGCTCCCCATCCCCCTGGAGTTGAGCACTCGGGGGGGGGGGTTCGCTGACGACCGCCAACTTTAGCGTAAACGCAACACTCCCCTCATGGATGGAGCACTCTATGGCAGCCTTTACATACATAGAGATGTGTGTATTAAAACAGTTAAAATCCCCTTCGCATTCTGTGGGTGACTAGCAGTTAAGGTGTCTGACAGACACTGAACCGATCGGATTTCAATCCCGGCTGTAGGTAGCTTACAAAAGTCTAGCCGCACTGAAGAGACTTGATAAGTCGAAACATGTATCTGTGAATGATTATATATATATATATATATATATATATATATATATACACGTACACACACACACACACACACACACACACATATATATATATATATATATATATATATATATACAAAAACCATTCTTTCCGTGCTGTATCACCTACATATGAGTAAGAAGCCCTCCCCAATTAGTGTTCTAAGTATGACACTAAGTTTATCCTTCACCTAGTGCACAATAAATGTTGTTTTTTTTTGCTTTTTATTGCCTTTTTTTTGTTTTTTTTTTGTTGTTTTTTTTTTCCTACGGTGATCGGACCCACTCGTAAAGCTTTTTTCACCACGGTGACCGGACCCACTCGTAAAGCATAAGTTCCCAAATAAAACTACGTTGCAACTTTCATCCGTGCAGCTTTCAAATCCCACACGGGGTAAAGCAATACACATGTGCCAGCGCACTAACTACCACGATACTACATGATTCGATCACGGGATATATGTATATCAAACAAGCACGTACCAAAATATTGCAATTTCTTTTGCCTATCCTAGTAATAATAAAAGATTATGTATAGTGACAATTCACAGCCTTTGTTTTTAAGGGAATTATGGGATAGATTTGAATAAAGATGTCTGCTTTTTGGAGGGAAATTTGAATTTGTTTTGTGTTCAGTAGTTTGTAGATTTTTTTTTTTTGGTGGTGGGGGGAGTCAAATACAATATATCTAAGTTACTGAGATAATATCATTTGCACACCTAATATCCATATACTATTAGATTTTATTTGTTCACATAAAACTTTCGGCGCGACCAAGATTATACTCTGTGAATCCTCTGCAATATATATATATATATATATATATATATATATATATATATATATATATATATATATATTAAAAGTTAAAAGAAAGGAAATGAATCCGACAGTATGAGTATGAAAAAGATGGAATGAAAACACCACACAATGCTGTTAAAGAGAAATTTTTATAAATTGTTTTCTCTTTAACAGCATTGTGTGGTGTTTTATTCCACCTTTTTCATACTCATATATATATATATATATATATATATATATATATATATATATGTGTGTGTGTGTGTGTGTGTGTGTGTGTGTGTGTGTGTGTGTGTGTGTAAGTTAAAATTCTATCTGGTCAAAGATTATAGACCATTTTTTATTTTTAAATGAAACCCACGTATTTTTTTCTAAGATTCTATTCCGGGAATTTTTTTCTCAGATTCTCTTCGGAGAATTAGACCTCATTAGAGCACGTTTTTTTCAACACTGAATATATGAAGGACCTATTTGAAAATGTCGACGACGTTGACACTTTTTCCATCTTGAAAGAAAATAAAATTGTACCTAAAATTATGAACGTAAGCGGGATCAGTGCAATACAAAGTAATTATTAGAAAGCTGTCACATGACATACTGAGAAAACATATATGAAAAAAAACAACAACAACATGGAGGGGTGTGGCATAATGGTTAGAGTGGTAGGAAATGGACTTGTCGACCCGAGTTCGAATCCTAGACGAAACTGTTTGAATTTCACATAGCGCTAGTACCATTGGGAAAGGTATGAATCCAACTATACTCCCTCCAGCTATGGGTAAATAGTAGGTCGGACTGGGCTCTTTAACGTTGGTAAGGCAACCAGTCTAAGAAAAGGAAAACTCTTAATTCAAACCTGTTAAACTCCGCTTAAGAAATTGACCTTGTGTCGCATTCTGCCCGTGCAGGGTGTTGGTATATATATATATATATATATATATATATATATATATGGGAATTTGTTTTTTGTTGATATATATATATATATATATATATATATATATATATATATATATTATATATACAAAAAACAAATTCCCAATCAAATACACAAAATGTAAATATATTCAAACAATATATGCGATTTCCTAACCTCTGGGCATAAAATAACCCCAGATAGTTTGACATGCTGTTAAATCCAATCAATCCATCAGTATCAATTAATTAACGTAATTTATAAGAGATGTAAATATACTTGATTTTGTCATCAGTTTCGTTATTCTATCTACTCCAAAAATTGTTTTGTAGGACCGGAGACCTAATTTATCAATCAACCCCCACCCCTTCTCCATTTCAGTCGGTGCTGAGTGAGAGAAATGTCAGAGTTGTAATTATCCAATTACTTGTTTGGCAGTGTCAGTGGGTCATTGCATATTGAGGTCAGAGTTGACTGTTGGGCTATCAGCCAATGAAAATAGCTTTATAATTAGCTTGTTTAACAAAAAGACAACAGGAAATTATCGTGTGAATTTATAAAGAATTGCACCATTACTACAAAATACAACAATCAGAGACCAAGTCCCACTGAAAGCATTTACATCGAGGAACTTTAATCTCAGTATGGATATTTACCACGTATCCCACTTATGCTGGTTGAACACAAGATCCTATTAATGGAGGACCACCCACGAACCGAAGATCATGGAATAGCAAGAACAAAAAATGTATGGATGTATACCAAATAATAATAACAAGTATTGTAAGTAATATAAATTCCACGTTTCAGACCAAGTAAAGTTTAGTAAATAAGATTTATCATTGGCACGTCTGAAGTTAAGCAATGATGAGTCTGTTCAGTATTCAGATGAGTGACCAATTACTGTCAGCAAGTATTGTAAGCAACTGAAAACCCGTGTCGCAGACCAAGTAAAGTTTAGTAAATAAGATTTATCATTGGCACGTCTGAAGTTAAGCAATGATGAGTCTGTTCAGTATTCAGATGAGTGACCAATTAATGTCAGCAAGTATTGTAAGCAACTGAAAACCCGTGTCGCAGACCAAGTAAAGGTTAGTAAATAAGATTTATCATTGGCACGTCTGAAGTTAAGCAATGATGAGTCTGTTCAGTATTCAGATGAGTGACCAATTACTGTCAGCAAGTATTGTAAGCAACTGAAAACCCGTGTCGCAGACCAAGTAAAGTTTAGTAAATAAGATTTATCATTGGCACGTCTGAAGTTAAGCAATGATGAGTCTGTTCAGTATTCAGATGAGTGACCAATTACTGTCAGCAAGTATTGTAAGCAACTGAAAACCCGTGTCGCAGACCAAGTAAAGGTTAGTAAATAAGATTTATCATTGGCACGTCTGAAGTTAAGCAATGATGAGTCTGTTCAGTATTCAGATGAGTGACCAATTACTGTCAGCAAGTATTGTAAGCAACTGAAAACCCGTGTCGCAGACCAAGTAAAGGTTAGTAAATAAGATTTATCATTGGCACGTCTGAAGTTAAGCAATGATGAGTCTGTTCAGTATTCAGATGAGTGACCAATTACTGTCAGCAAGTATTGTAAGCAACTGAAAACCCGTGTCGCAGACCAAGTAAAGTTTAGTAAATAAGATTTATCATTGGCACGTCTGAAGTTAAGCAATGATGAGTCTGTTCAGTATTCAGATGAGTGACCAATTACTGTCAGCAAGTATTGTAAGCAACTGAAAACCCGTGTCGCAGACCAAGTAAAGGTTAGTAAATAAGATTTATCATTGGCACGTCTGAAGTTAAGCAATGATGAGTCTGTTCAGTATTCAGATGAGTGACCAATTACTGTCAGCAAGTATTGTAAGCAACTGAAAACCCGTGTCGCAGACCAAGTAAAGTTAGTAAATAAGATTTATCATTGGCACGTCTGAAGTTAAGCAATGATGAGTCTGTTCAGTATTCAGATGAGTGACCAATTACTGTCAGCAAGTATTGTAAGCAACTGAAAACCCGTGTCGCAGACCAAGTAAAGGTTAGTAAATAAGATTTATTATTGGCACGTCAAAAGTTAAGCAATGTTAAGTATTTAGATGGGTGACCAATTACTAACAGCAAGTAGTGTAGACAACATAAAGCCCGTGTATTATACCAAGTCAATCTTCGGGAATAACATTATTGGCACGTCAGAAGTTAAGCAATGATGAGCCTGTTAAGTACTTAGACGGGTAACCAATTACTAACAGCAAGTACTGTAGGCAATCCATTGCGCCAGATCAAGTAAAGCTTAGTAAGTAAAAAAAAAATCGACGGGGCGGCCTAAAGTCGGTATCAGCCAGTCAGCGAGGGAGTCTAACCCCTTTTCAATAGCGCTAGACCAAGGAGATTGTTTTTAGCATCTGGGACGTAGCGCCACACCTACCATCAACTCCTTACTTTACCGCACAGATCCCTGTGCTACTCATACGCTGAGTTGGCGAGGACTGGTATCGAACCAGGAACCTTGTGGTTTCTAGCCGAACGCTCTACCGACTGAGCTAACCCGACCCGCTTGGTAGATAATGATAATTATTGACAAATCTGGAATTAAGCAACGACCAGTCTGTTCATTTAGATGGGTGACCAATTAATAACACCAAGTACTGTAGACAACTTAAAGTCCATGTGTCATATCAAGTTAAGTTTAATAAATAACATTTATCATTGGGACGTCTGAAGTTAAGCAATGATCAGCTTGCTCAATATTTAGATGGGTGACAAATTACTAATAGCAAGTACTGCAGGCTATGTAAACCCCGTTTTTCAGACAAAGCAAAGCTTAGTAAATGACCATTATTATTGGTACATCTGAAGTTAAGCAATGTTGAACCCGTTCAGTATTTAGATGGGTGACCAATTAATAATATAATACTTAAGCAACATAAAGTCCGTATGTCAGACCTAGTAAAGCTTTGTAAATAACATTTATTATTGGCATGTCTGAAGTTAAGCAATGATGAGTCTGCTAAGTATTTAGATGGGTGACCAATTACTGACAGCAAGTATTGTAAGCAACATAAAACCCATTTGTCAGCCCAAGTAAAACTTAGTAAATAATAATTATTATTGGTATGTCTGCAGTTAAATAACGATCAGCCCGCTAAGTATTTAGATAGAGTAAAAGAATTTAATAATAATATCATCATCATATCGCGCTGTTAGCACGGATATCCATGACAGTCTCTCTCCATCCGTCCCTATCGTTCATCATTCTCGGAAGGTCCTCTATGCAGCATCCTGTATCCGCACAGAGCTAATCAATGTACGTCTTTGCTGGTCGGCCCACACTGGCGTGCCCATATGCTGACTTCCACAGGAGGACGTCGCTTATGAGCTCGTCCCTGCTTCTCCAGCAGTGTCCCGCGTATCTTGTCCGTCTTACTCGGATGGTTTGGGTGATATGTGGCAGGTGGCCGTACAGCTGCTTTCTCGTGGGGTGCTGTTTCCACGTCTTGTTCAGGATCACCCGCAGCATTCTTGTGCAGCTCCCATCTAGTTTATTCTCTAGTCGCTTCGTTAGGGTCCAGGTGGTGCAGCCATACAGCAGCACTGATACGACAACGGCCTGGAAGAACTGTCTCTTTAACTTGTCTGTGAGATTGGATTTACATATGACCGATAATTTACTTATAGCAGCCCATGCCTTTCCTATACGTGCATTAACGTCATTTTCTGTGGAGGTGATGTTACTGCCTAAGTATCTAAATTGTTCTACCGAGTTTAGGAGTTTGCCATCGATGGTGGAGATGTCGCTTTTGTTTTTGAAAGATATGAACTCAGTTTTATCAGAGTTTACGTATAGGCCGACATTTCGTACTGGAAAACTCGAAGCGCTATAACTCTGTGCAAATTATTTGTATTCATTATGAAAACAAATACATAATCTTATTATAATGGAGATTGTGTGTTTTTCTGTCTGTAACCGAAACTAAATCACTACTCAAGTCACAATTCCCTTAGTAATTGACGTCACATTCACCATGAATTTATCCTTATTTTAACCTCAATTATTAATAAAATTGTTTTACATTATTTATATTGTTAACCATATCTACATGGTATTTACCGCGTACCCCACTTGTACGGGTCAGGCACAAAGTCCCTATTAACGTGGGACCACCCACAAACCGAAGCTCATGGAGTGGCAGGTGAAAAAATTGCGTCGATCCCGTCGGCATTCCCCCTCAAGGGGGGCGCCTCAGGCACTGGGCAATAAACCCAGCCCTGCCCCTTTAAATCAAGGGGGCAGGTGTTGCCTGGGGGGACGGCCCCCTGGGATCGACGCTATTAATTATATCAATGGTCCAGAGGCCGAAGCCACTGTTGACCATATCTACATACTAATAACATGCAATTGTATTTATATATACAACAAAATAGCGGTTTACAGTGTGAACGGGAAGGCTAATTTGCATATTGATATTAAAAATGTAATTTTAATAAATATATGCTTAGTATTATTGGTTTCTAACTGTTTGGTTTTATTTTAATGAATATAAGCAAAACTCTCTTCAATTAATTTTAAATGAAATCCATTAACAAGAAAAGATAAGTGTCATTTTATTCTTTACTTCCTCTTTTAACTAAATTCTTAAATTAGAAAAAATAACAATGAAAGACGAGAGTGATGGAAGAGTAAATTTCAGTTGTTCTATTTTTCGATTATATCCCAATCTGTTTCAAATCTTTTTATCTGCATTCTTATTTAGTTTCATTAGCCTTTCTAATTTAATACGATATTTCATTACATTAAAACTTAAATACTTGCACCCGGAGGGTGCATATATTTGCTAGTATTGATAATTTTCAAACGAGTATATTTGATCCATAGATCAAATATAGATAGCTTCGAATAAAATGAGTTTGGTTTTGGTTTACGGCATATCAACCTCGGAGGGTCATTTAATGCCGATAAAGTTTTGAAATAAATCAATTCTTAATGGATAATAAATTTTTGTATAAATACATTTTTCTATTTAACCCATAGATGGGACCCTAACAGGTACTACCACTCCGGGTCAGAGTGGACCAGGGAGCAATGGTGATGAAGGGATGCTCCACATTCCCAAAACCTCCAAAACTGGACCTCACCATCAGATAGAGTTTAACGTCATTCACAGAACATGTAGACCCTCAGCCACCGCCTTCTAGCACCCATATGATAAAAAGAGCTGGGGCTTGCCATAGGGTTGGAACAATCCTATAGGTGCTAGGGCTTGACATGACCAGCCGATTGATCGGAGGGGGCCTCTCCAACCGCCCGTCTAGCACAAGATAAGGCCAAAGTGAAATATTACAAGTCATGAACTGCTCATTCACCTGGGTTCTATCCTTAAGCATCATGGGTCGCCACCCACGGCCAACAGGTGGCCCCATTGGGGGAGTCTTAATCCACTGCAGAGGTGCAGTTGGAGAATTCTAATGCCTCAGCCGACAGGGTGGAGCTTCAAATATAGATAGCTTCCTAACAGGTTCTACCACTCTGTGTCATATTGGACTTAATGTAACAATATGTGAGGCGTCGGCGCCAGTACTTGAGTCAAGTTGAGTCTCGTTAACACCGGGTCAAGGGGAATCTACTTGATTAATTAACCTTTTGACGATCTGACAAGACAAAGAGGACGAAACCTACATAAAGGCAACAAAATTGGAGCCTGACCATCGGAGTTAATTTAATGTCATATAGGAGAAGGCTTTACCCTCTTGCGGAGAATCATCACCTTGTCGCACGGATATCCATGACACTCTTTCGCCAACTATCCCTATCATTCATCGGCTTCAGGAGGTCCTCTGTACAGCATCCAGCATCCGTGCAGAGATGGTCAATATACATCTCTGTCGGACGGCCCATATTGGTGTGCCTATATACTGACTTCCGTAGGAGAACGTCACTTATGTTCGAAAAACCCGTAACTTAAAGCCATAAGTGTTAACTAAGGATCATCAATATTTACTTGAAACCATATAACTGTGTGTAAAAAAAATGCCTATTCCTCCTCCTCCTACCCCTCCTTCTCCTACCCCTCCTTCTCCTCCCCCTCCTTCTCCTCCCCCTCCTCCTCCTCCTCCTCATCATCATTAGGTCGCGCTTTACAAAAATAAAAGTGACAAAAATACGACTCGGAATAAAAAGTTGGGCTGGAAATTCGCCTGACGCTGGCTCGCTAAAACATAGCTTAAATTAGGGTAGGGGTTCTGGACGACATGAGATTAAAATTACCAAAATATATTCCGTAATTCAAAATGTCAATTTTACAAATGAAACAAACATGATTTTTTTTAATTTTTTAAATTCCTTTTAATTTTATGTTGGGCATTTGGAATGTTTCATTTTTAAAATTTGGTGCTATAAAATGGAACAAATAAGAAATCTGTGATTAAGCAACACCAGATAATTTGTATTCCCATTTTTGCATTTCATATTGGACAATTTGAACGGTCTCATTTTTAAGCAGATTTTCAATATATATCAATCAATAATGGAGATTCGATCTCAAATTATCTGTAACCAAACTACGTCACTGCTTACGTCGCATTACCCAAAATCGCCAATACATAGAAAAAATGACAAACTAGAAATAGTAATTTTTTTAGTATCAAGAGGTTAACTAAAAATTTACAAATGAATAAATACCAATGATTTTGTGTAAAAATTATGTGTAAAATATTCAAAATAATTATTTGATTAATAATTAATGGATTTACGCGACATTTTTTATTTGAGGGGGACAGAACTAAGTTTCCATTTCAAATTGTTTTACTTTTTTACTCCTTTAATACATTCGATGATTTTACTTACTTATGATACAAACCCTCTTACATTGGATTTTAACTCCCACCTCCTAAGACAATATCTTTCAAAAATTAATCTTTACACAGACCAGACTGCGTTTTTTGCTAGTATTGATAATAATTATTTATAGTCAATTTATCAATTATGTAACACAGTCTAGTATTTTTTTCAGTATCAAGGGTTTAACTAAAAATTTACAAATGAATAAATACCAATGATTTTGTGTAAAAATTATGTGTAAAATATTCAAAATAATTATTTGATTAATAATTAATGGATTTACGCGACATTTTTATTTGAGAGGGACAGAACTAAGTTTCCATTTCAAATTGTTTTATTTTTCTATTCCTTCAATAAATTTGATGATTTTTCTTACTTATGATACAAACCCCCGTGACAGTGAATTCTTAACTCCCACCCGACTCAGACAATATATTTCAAAAAATAATTTTTATACCGCCCAGACTTTTTTTTTTTACTAGTGTAGATAATAATGATTTTACTAGTCTTATTATAATGGAGATTGTGTGTTTGTCTGTCTGTAACCGACACTATATTATTATACAAGTCACAATCCCTTTGTTATTTACATCACATTTACCATGATTTTATTTTTATTTTTATTTATACCTCAATTATTAATAAAATTGCTTTACAAAGGCTAATTTGCATATTGATCTTAAACATTTGATTTTAATAAATATATGCTTAGTATTATCGATTTCTAATTGTTTGGTTTTATCTTAATGAATATGAGCAAAAATCTCTTCAATAAATCTTAAAAGAAATCCATTAACAAGAAGAAATAACGGTATATTATTCTTTACTTCCTATTTTAACTAAACAGTTTAATTAGGAAAATTTACCAATGAAAGACGGGAGTAACCGAAAATGATGGAATAGTTAGTTTCAAAGTTGTTCTTTTTTTCAATCATACCCCCTCTGTTCCAAATCTTTTTATCTGAATTTTTATTCAGTTTCATTAGCCTTTCTAATTTAATATGATATTTTATTATATTAAAACTTAAATACTTGATAAATAATATCAATTATGTAACACACCCAGTTTAGCACTACGCTGACTCAGTTTTCAGCTGTTTTTTTTTTAAATAAACAAATTTAGTAAATTATCAAAAACGACGATAAAAGACAACATAATCTCTTAAATAACTGTCCACTTCACGTAATGTGTCATGGATATGCGAATCCGTTTTCTAATTTTACCACAAGTTTAGATGGCAATGTGCAACATCAGATGCTGTAAGGTGTTATCTGATGCTATTAAGTGCTTGAAAGATGCGAAGGTGCGCCCCCTACATTTTTTCACTTGTTTGGCGATGTTAATTCATTTGCGTTCGTATCGCTCTTAGAATTAGCTTGGCTTGGTTTGGCTTATTTATTTAACGGCATATCTACTTCTCCGGGTTATTTAATACTAAAATCTTGATTAATTTGCAAATGTTTGGTTATAATCATAACTATTTGAGGGTTTGGTTTGGTTTATTTGTTTAATGGCATATCAACTTCTTATGGGTTATTTAATGAAGAAATCTGATTCAATAATAATTCCCTATCTTGGGCTAGACGGGCGGTCGGGGAGGCCCCCTCCGATCAATCGGCAGGCCACGTCAAGCCCTAGCCCCTATATGATTACCCCAACCCTATTGCCCTTATGGCAAGCCCCAACCCCTTTTTGCCATATGGGTGCTAGAAGGTGTTGGCTGTGGGTCTACATGTCCTGGGAATGACGTTAAACTCTATCTGATGGTGAGGTTCCAGTTTTGGAGGTTTGGGGAATGTGGAGCACCCCTTCATCACCATTGCTCCCTGGTCCACTCTGACCCGGAGTGGTAGTACCTGTTAGGGTCCCATCTATGGGTTAAATAGAAAAACATGAGTTTATAAACAAAATTGTATTATCGATTAAGAATTTATTTATTTCAAAACTTTATCGGCCTTAAATGACCCACCGAGGTTGATATGCCGTAAAACAAAACCAAACCAAACCAAATCAATAATAATTGTTTGGTTATTATCATTATTATTTGTGGGTTTGGTTTAGCTTATTAGTTTAATGGCATATCAATTTTTGTGGGTTATTTAATGCTGAAGTTTTATTCCTTAGTAAATGGTTGGTTATAATTATAACTATTTGAGGGTTTTATTTGTTTAACGGCATACCAACTTCTCGTGGGTTATTTAATCTTATTGATATCTGATTCAATTGTAATTATTTGGTTATAATCATTACTACATTTATCATTCATTTAATGGCATATCAACTTTTTGTGGGTTATTTGATGCTGGAATCTGATTCAATTGGAATTGTACCGTTATAATCATAACTATTTCTGTTTGGTTTGATCTCGTTTATTTTTATTAATGGTATATCAACTTTTCATGGGTTATTTAATACTAAAATTTTATTTTTAAATGTAAGGTTATAATCACAATTAGTTGTACTAGCAAAATAAAAGGACCCCCCCCCCGGGCGATGTAAAAATATTTTTTTGAAATATATTGTCTGAGGGGATTGGAGCTGAAAATTCAATGTCATAGAGTGTGTACCATAAGTATGTAAAATCGTCAAATTTATTAAAGGAGTAAAAAAAGAAAGAAAGAAAGAAAGAAAGACAATTTGAAATGGAAACGGTTCTGATAACTTTAAATATTATATTAGAATAAAACAATCTATATATAAATATATATATATATATATATGTATATATATATATATTATATTAAATATATAATATTTATTGAAACAATGAGGATTGTCTAACGTTGAATGCACACATTTTGAGTATATATGTTATGACGTTGGATTATGTGTTGGGTAATGTGACGTAAGCAGTGACGTAATTTTTGTTACAGACAAAAACCGGAAGCGAATCTCCATTACTAATAGAGATGTCTGGTTTGGTTTATTTGTTTAATGGCATATCAATATTTTATGGGTTATTTTATGCTGAAATCTGATTCAATTATAAATGTTTGATTATAATCATAACTATTTGAGGTTTTGGTTTGATTTGGTTTGTTTATTTTATTTACTAGCAAATATATGCACACTCCGGGTGCAAGTATTTAAGTTTTAATGTAATAAAATATTGTATTAAATTAGAAAGGCTAATGAAACTAAATAAGAATACAGATAAAAAGATTTGAAACAGAAGGAGTATAAAAAAATGGAACAACTGAAACTTACTCTTCCATCACTCTCGCTTTTCATTGTTATTTTTCTAATTTAAGTATTTAGTTATAAGAGGAAGTAAAGATTAAAAGAAATTAAAATTTATCTTGTTAATGGTTTCATTTAAGATTCATTGAAGAGATTTTTGCTATATTCATTAAATAAAACCAAACAGTTAGAAATCAATAATACTAAGCAAATATTTATCAAATTCGATTTTTTAATATAATATGCAAATTAGCCTTCCTGTACACACTGTAAACCGCTATTTTGTTGTATATATAAATATAATTGCATGTTATCAGTACATAGACATAGCTAACAGTATTAATAATGTAAGACAATTTTATTAATACTTGAGGTTTAGATAAAAATAAAATCATGGAGAATGTGATGTCTATAACTAAGGGAATTGTGACTTGAGTAGGAATATAGTTTCGGTTACAGACAGAAAAACACACAATCTCCATTATAATAAGATTATAGATAAAATGTTCATAAATATCACTCTTTCTTTCTCCTTCTCTTTATTTGTCTCTGTATGCCTGTCTATCAACCTATCTTCCTCCCCTCCCCCCTCTCTGTCTGTCTGTCTCTTTGTCTGTCGTCTCTCTCAATTATATTTATTATAATAAAATATGCATAAACATCACTTTCTTTCTCTTTCTCTTTTTCTCTGTTTCTGTCTGTCAGTTTGTCTGCTTATATTATCTATCTCTCTTTTCTCTCTCCCCCTCTCTCTATCTATCTCTCTCAATTATATCTATTATAGATAAAATGTGTATAAACTTCCCTCTTTCTTTCCCTTTCTCTATTTTGTCTGTCTGCATATCTTTTCCCTCTCTCTCTCTCTCATTTTGTCACTGTCTGTCTCTGCCTCTCTCTCTCTCTCTCTCTCTCTCTCTCTCTCTCTCTCTCTCTCTCTCTCTCTCTCTCTCTGTTTATATCCGATATTTCATAAGGTTATATAGCACCTATACAGGGTCAGGTTAGCTCAGTCGGTAGGGCGTTCGGCTAGAAACCAGAAGGTTCCTAGTTCGATACCGGCCCTCGCCAACTCAGCGTATGAGTAGCACAGGGATCTGTGCGGTAAAGTGAGGAGCTGATGGCAGGAGTGGCGCTCCACCCCAGACGCAAAAACAATCTCCTTGGTCTAGCGCTAGTGAAAAGGGGATAGACTCCCTCGCTGATTGGCTGATGCCGACATTAGGCCGCCCTGATGACTTACTTTACTTATATAGCACTTATAGGTTATTTAAAGGTTTATATGTTGTAAAATTCAACCATACACCCATCTAGGTACCCTAGAAAACGCACGATGTTGACCATTCCACGACATGAAGGCACATCAAATGGTATGGCTGCTGCTGCTCAAAGACACATCTCCCACCCAGTTACCGCAACTAGTGTCTGCGCGGCGGCTTTTTTAAATCGGAGAAATTATTCAACAGGTCTTTGTATATCAGTATTTGATAGATCAAATATTATTTAAATTAATTAATCAAAAAATTATTTAAAAAACATTTAAAAAAACAAATCCTTGTTGTAACAATAGATTTTGAATTAACAAAAGATAACAAAATTTATTATCATTTATGTGTGTGTGTGTGTGTGTGTGTGTGTGTGTGTGTGTGTGTGTGTGCAGGTTTGACTGCTTCTTTGTATGTTTGTGTGTATCTGTTTGAATATGCCAATGTATATTTGTGTGTGTGCATTTGAATGTTTCTATGTATGTTTGTGTGTGTGTATGTGTGTGTTCTAATGTGCCTATGTATGGTTGTGTCTGCATTTAAATGTTCTTATGAATGTTTGTCTGTGTGTGTGTATTAATGTTTCTATGTTTGTGTGTGTATGTGTGTGTGAGTGCGTATAAGTGTGTATGTCCATATGTGTGTGTGTGTGTGTGTGTGTGTCTTTGCATGTGTCTATGTATGTGTGTGTTTGAATGTATCTTTGTATGTTGAATGTATCTATGTGTGTGGTTTTATGTTCGAATTTTTCTGTATGTGTGTGTGTGTTTGTGTGTGTGTGTGTGTGCGTGTGCTTACGTGTGTGTGTGTGTTTCAATGTTTCAATGTGTCTATTTATTTATGTGTATGTATGTGGTTGAATGTTTCTATGTATGTTTGTATGCATGTGTTTCTATGCATGTTTTGTATGAATTTATGTGTATGTTTGTGTGTATGTGTCAGCGTATGTGTTTGTTTAAGTAGTTCTCTGTGAGAGTGGTGTGAATATTTGTCTGTGTGAATATTTGATATATTTGATAGATCTTATATTCCCGCCCCGTCGGTTGGGGTAGTAGAATACACCGACTAGACCCCTGCAGAAGGGTACCCCCCTCATCAAAAGGGACACTTGTTGGCCGTGGTTTGTGACCTGCGATGTTTAAAGACGGATCCATGAAGGCTGGGCAGTCCATGACATACAGCACACCCTTACTTAGCCGGGGCGATAAGTCGGAGACCCCCCCCTCCCGATCAATTGGTCATGTCAAGCCCTAGCGCTCATATGATTGTCCCGACCCTATTGCCCTTTTGGCAACCCCCAACCCTTTTTATCATTTATGTGCTAGAAGGCGGTGGCTGAGGGTATTAGTACGTAGGTATAATTTTAAACTGCATGTAATGGTGAGGTTAAAATTCTGGAGCTCTGGCGTATGTGGAGTAAGCCTTCATCGACATTATTTCCGGGCTCACCCTGACCCGAAATGATAGTACCTGTTAGGGTCCCATCTTTGGGTTGAATAGATGAAAAAAATTAGTTTTAAAAATGTGTTTAAAAAGATTTGGTTTTAAAAATAATTGAATACCCAACAAGAATGAATAAAACAAAGCGACTTCGGCATAAGATAACCCAAAGATTGACATGCCGTAAAATTAAAGAACCAACCAACCAACCAACCAACCACCACCAACAACAACAACAACATATCTTATATTCGTTTTATAATTTTATCATAACTTTAGCTCACAATGTGTAACATCAGACTGTGTGAAATTATCTCAATTGCTTTGAGGATGGAGTGGGGGGGGGATAGGTCGAGGAGGATGCGGTGATGAGGACGCGGGGATGAGGACGCAGTGAGGAGGACGCAGTGAGGAGGATGCGGTTAGGAGACTCTTGATCTTTCAGTCGTGTATGTATCACTATCAGCTTATCAAGATCGTATCTCTACTTATGGTATGTGATAGGGACTCCGTACAACGTTCATTCGCTCTACCCTACCCTTCTTTTTCCTTCTTGAAAAATGTGATTTCGCCTAAGAAGATCCTTGGTTGCTTTATAGGCAATTCAGAACGAAAATATAAAAGGATTTGATAAACATTTGTTTGTTTTGTTTTGTTTTGTTTTACGGCATATCAACCTCTGTGGGTCATTTAATACCGATAAGGTTTTGAAATAAATCAATTCTTAATGGATAATACCATTTTTTATAAATACATTTTTCTATTTAACCCATAGATGGGACCCTAACAGGTACTACCACTCCGGGTTAAAGTGGACCAGGGAGCAATGGTGATGAAGGGGTGCTCCACATTCCTCAAGCCTCCAAAACTGGAACCTCACCATAGAGTTTAACGTCATTCCCAGGACATGTAGACCCGCAGCCACCGCTTTCTAGTACCCATATAATAAAAAGGGGTTGGGGCTTGCCATAAGGGCAATAGGGTTGGGAAAATCATATAGGTGCTAGGGCTTGACGTGACCAGCCGATTGATCGGAGGGGGCCTCCCCGACCGCCCGTCTAGCCCAAGATAGGGCCAAAGTGAAGTATTGCATGTCATGAACTGCTCATCCACCTGGGCTCTATCCTTAAGCATCACAGGTCACCACCCTTGGCCCAATTGGGGGAGTCTTACCCCTCTGCAGAGGTGCAGTCGGTGCATTCTAACGCCCCAGCCGACAGGGCGGTTGATAAACATTGTAAGTCTTTCTAAAATTAGAGGGGGCAACATTTACACTGATATATATGATAATACCCCCTAGTTAGCTCAGTCGGTAGAGCGTTCGGCTAGAAACCACAAGGTTCCTAGTTCGATACCGGCCTCTCGACAACTCAGCCTATGAATAGCACAGGGATCTGTGCGGTAAAGTAGGGAGCTGATGGTAGGTGTGGCGCTCCACCTCAGACACCAAAACAATCTCCTTGGTCTAGCGCTATTGAAAAGGGGATAGACTCCCTCGCTGACTGGTTGATACCGACTTTAGGCCACCCCGACGACTTTACTTTTTACTTTTATATGATAATAAATGTACACACACACACACACACACACACACACACACACACACACACATATATATATATATATATATATATATATATATATATATATATGAGAAGTGACGGATTGAATAAATCCGACAAAATGTGGTTGAGAATGGAGGGAAAAAGTGGATATAACAAAACAACAACTTGATTTAATTGATATTTTGCCTCCTTGTTTGGCTAAAGTTTTTTCCATATTTTGAAAAAGATTCAGTCAATAATGAGGCAAAATATCAATTGAATTTAGTTGTGTTGTTATGTGTGTGTGAAGAGTACATATATATACATATGCGTGTGTATGAGTGTGTACTTTTCACACGCACACACACACACACAGACATACACACACACACACACACACACACATCTATATATATATATATATATATATATGAGAAGTGAAGGATTGAATAAATCCGACAAAATGTGGTTGAGAATAAAGGGAAAAGTGGATATAACAACACAGCAACTAAATTCAATTGAATGAGGCGAAATATCAATTGAATTTAGTTTCTGTGTTGTTATATCCACTTTTTCCTCTATTCTCAACCACACACACACACACACACACACACACACATATATATATATATATATATATATATGGAAATACGATGAGGAAATTAATCCGACAATATGAAAAGAAAATATTTTAAAAATATAACAAACACAGGATGTTATGATCAGGAAACAATTTTTAGTGTCAATACTTAAGCATTTCGGTATTTTGTACCATCTTCAGGACACTGTTATGAAAATTAACGGTTAACAGCATCAGATTCACACAACCACTATACACTTAACATCTTTCATTTTGTTCCTCACCTAACAGTGTCCTGAAGATGGTATAAAATACCGAAATACTTAAGTATTGACACTAAAAATTGTTTCCTGATCGTAACATCCTGTGTTTGTTGTATTTTTTTTTAAATATTTTCTTCTCATATATATATATATCAAAATAGATGGCCGTTGAGCGGGAAGCTTCCTCCGCCCTTTCACAGGTTTTGTTTTTCGTCCTGCTGGGTGTCTAGCCACCCTCCTCACCAGGCAAGCCATCTAGCACATTAACGCGAGAGCACAGAAATACCTGGGCTGGTATCCAGGCGCGTAATAGTCTAAATAACCCCCACTGCCTTGTGGTTATCCTCTGGATAGGAAAAGGCTAAGGGAGAAAACCCTGACAGAAATCACGGCTTGGACTCCGTTAGGCAGTTCAGTGTGTAAAATACTAACTGGCAACTCCTGCAGCCAAACTGACGCCGAATGTAGTGGTTCACCATTCCTTCGGATCACGCCAGCAAGGCAGAGAGGGGGCCCTGTCACTTGGGCAACCCAGGGCCTCCATACATCTTGCCCAGGCTCTTTTTTTGTGCCCTGGAGGGGAAACTCCTTCTACACTGTGCTGTGGGCACAGCACGGGAGGTCAGCAGTTACCGGTTATAAGCCCTTTCTCGTTTGGCGTAGAGTTGGGCGCCAGGGGCGACCTCCGTCGGTGGGAGAGATGTCTTCATCTCACTGGACAGCTACCGCCCGCCTCAAGCTGGGCAGCCCTCAGCCAATTAGGTGCTGTCCCGCCACAACCTGCCTGCTTCATTGGGTGCATGTAGCTAAGGGATTTATCCTAACAAGCGGGTTGCAAACATATGCACCAAACAAAACGAACAAAACTAAGACTCTTGCATTACGCCTCGGATGCTGGAATGTTAGGACAATGACACCCGGACAAACTGACAACGATAAAATGGATATAAGAGATGCACGCAAAACTGCAGTCATTAATAAAGAACTCTTGAAGAGACAAGTTGACATCTCTACTCTTCAAGAAACCCGACTTCTCTCGTCAGGCTCATTGAAAGAAAGAGACTACACCTTTTTCTGGCAAGGGAAACCTCCTGGTGAAACCAGAGAGCATGGAGTTGGCTTTGCAGTCAGGAACACTTTACTGGGAGCAATAGTACCACCTACAGGTGGCTCAGAGAGAATTTTGACCCTCCGCCTGAACTCTTCGATAGGACCTGTCCACCTGGTTAGTGTATACGCCCCAACACTTAGCGCCGCTCAAGAAACAAAGGACAAATTTTATAATGAGCTTGAGTTGATTATAAAAAACATCCCCAAACAAGATCAACTTTATCTTCTTGGTGACTTTAATGCAAGAGTTGGTGCTGACCGTGACTCCTGGCCATCTTGCTTGGGTTATCATGGCATTGGTAGAAGTAATGAGAATGGACAACGTCTCCTTGAGTTCTGCACATACCACAATCTATGCATCACCAACTTATCTTTTCAATCCAAACCGCGTCACAAAGTTTCCTGGAGACACCCACGATCTGGCCACTGGCACCAGTTGGACCTGATCATAACACGGCGCTCTAACCTCAAAAGTGTCCTCCAAACCCGTACCTTTCACAGCGCAGACTGTGACTCGGACCACTCCCTCGTCTGCTGTAGAGTGAAACTGCAAATGAAAAATTTCCACAGAGTCAAATTAAATGGACGCCCTCGTGTCGATAGTGCCAAAGCAGCTGACCCAACCAAAGCTGCTGCCTTCCTCTGTGCCCTAGAGGAGTCTCTCCATATCAAAATAGAATAATTTATTGGAATAATAAATCATAATATATAATTATCAAAATTGAATACGTTGAATACATTTCCAGCATCTGGAAACAGGAGACTTGGTTATTACTTTGAACTATATTCAGTGGTGAGTCTCTCAGCAACCAAAAAGCGTTGACACCACGTCCACGCTATCCATACTTATATATATATATCTATATAAGTAAAGTAAAGTCTTCGGTATCAGCCAGACAGCGAGGGAGTCTATATTTTTTTGTACTAGCGCTTGACCAAGAAAATCGTTTTAGCGTCTGAGGTGGGGCGACACACCAACCATCAGCTCCTTACTTCATCCCACAAATCATGGTGCTACTGATACGCTGAGTTGGCGAGGGTCTGGTATCGAACCAGGAACCTTGTAGTTCCTAGTCGGACACTCTACCGACTGAGCTAAGCCAGCCCTAGTCTGTGTGCGTGCGTGTGTGCGTGTGCGTGCGTGTGTGTGTGTGCGCGTGTGTGTTCGCGCACGCGCGTATGTGCGTGTGTGTTTTTTATCCAGATCTTGACAACAGTACTTTACAAAACCGCAGTTCTACGGCCACTTGGCTCTCATAACACGTGTTATCTAAGTAAGACGAAATAGACACTGCAAGGGAAGTAAAGACAAACGTATATATATATATATATATATATATATATATATATATACCAACCCATCCGCACGAGCATGATGTGACACAAGGTCAATTTCTTAAGCGGAGTTCAACAGGTTTGAAGTCAGAGTTTTCTTTCTCCGGTTGCCTAACCAAGGTTAAATAGCCCAGTCTGTCCTACCATTTTCCATAGCTGGAGGAAGAGTAGGATTCATACCTTTCCCAAGGGTATTAGCGCTAAGTGAAATGCAATTACCACATCCAGGATTTGAACTCGGGGCGACGAGTCCATTTCCCATGACTTTAGCCATTACACCACGCGCTTCCAGACGAACGTATAAACAACGCTTTGTTTTTCTCTTTTGATTCCATTATTTTAAATACAAAATAAAATAAAAGAATACCAATAGAAAAATATATGAATTTTATTTTATTTTGTATTCTAAATAATAATAAATAGAATACAAGGACATCCTCTCGGCCGAAACACGTGTCGGTAATCCATTAAATAAATTTTATCCATTCAAAATTTTCATTCCTTTATTTATTTTATCAATACATTGTCGGATTCACTTCCATTTTATTCAACACACACACACACACACACATACACACACGCACAAACATATATATATATATATATATATATATATATATATATATATCAGCTTTTAATCTACGGCTGGGTTTTGTACAGAGATAATGCCTAACGCTACAGATAACCAGGTCAACATCTTCCCTCCAATTAACCGATAGTAAAAGGTTTATGCAGGAGGAAGGTAACTTCGGATATATATATATATATATATATAATATATATATATATATGTGTGTGTGTGTGTGTGTGTGTGTGTGTGTTAAAACTATTCGTATTCATGCCATCCATGGCACTAAAAGGTTACATATACAAAACCAAACCAAACCTGTTGCTCTTCTGCCTTGGTTATAACACTAAACTGCATCAAATGGTGAGGCTCCTATTCTGGAGATCTGGAGAGTGTGACGTCATCTCTTAGTTGACATTACTTCCGGCTCCACACTCATCTGAAATGGTAGTACCTGATAGTGTACTAAATAGAGGCCGCCCAATGGAAGCGCGTAGTGTAATGGTTAAAGTCATGGGAAATGGACTCGTCGCCCCGAGTTCAAATCCTGGACGTGGCAATTGCACTTTCACTTAGCGCTAATAACCTTGGGAAAGGTATGAATCCTACTCTCCCTCCATCTATGGGTAAATTGTAGGGAATACTGGGCTCTTAAACCTTGGTTAGGCAAATGTGTGTGTGTGTGTGTGCGTGTGTGTGGAGAAAGGTAGAAAAACACGGGATGTTATGGAAACTGGATGTTTATTGTCGACGATGCAACGTTTCGGTCTTGGATATGGTTTTTGCTTCAACGATGGACAAAAAATGGTGAAACAGGAGGTCGTCAGTAGGGGGAGGGCTGGTTGGGGGTGGGTAGTGGATTTTATTCTCTCTAGATGGGGAGTATCAGAATGGTACCGCAGGTGTTGGTCTAGAATATATTGGATTGTGAGGATTGGTTAAGATAAATGTGTATGTGTATGTGTATGTGTGTGTGTGTGTCTGAGTAATGAACTTAGATCTGACCCTTTTTAGACAAGGGCTCAGTTGCCGCCTGAGGGAAAACTGTTAAGTTTGTTTTCCTGACATCTCACTTGGCCGCATTGGCACAAGGACTTTTTAGTAGGGAGCTACACATAAACTAAATTTAACCAGTGGCCAGTAGAAAAATGCGTGACCCCTTCGGAATTCCCCTTTTGAGGCACCTCAGGTACCGGGCATTAAAC
>CM042175.1:50570032-50575032 GCA_023376005.1 Doryteuthis pealeii | reverse complement strand
ATTATTATTATTATTATCATTCACTCCTTTTGAGTTTTCACACCAGTGTTAGCTGATGGTATTTCACGGGAGTCTGAGTGACAGCAAGTCTCTTCAGGTCTCCAGGACTCTTCTGAGTATTCTGGCAGATTGCAGCAGTACAGTGTTCTGAATGATTTCAATCCTTCCTTTGATATCTAAACTTTCCAAACCCTTTTCTAATCCTTTTGGGAGTGTTCCAAGTGCACCAACCACAATTGGTATCACTTTCACTTTCATGTTCCATAACTTTTTCAGTTCTCTGGCAAGGTCCAGATATTTGTCCATTTTTTCATTTTCCTTTAGCTTCACCCTGTGATCTGCTGGCACTGCAAAATCCACCAGTTGACAAGTTCTTTCTTTTTTGTTTATCAACACTAGGTCTGGTCTTCTTGCTGGGATAAGGTGATCCGTTTTTATTTCAAAGTCCCAGAGAATTTTATGCGTTTCGTTCTCAACAACAGATTCTGGTTTATGCATATACCATTTTGTTGTGTGGTCAAAATTCAATTGTTTGCATAATTCCCAGTGGATCACCTTCCCAACCCAGTCGTGTCTAGTTTTGTATTCTCGTTGTGCTAGTTTGCTACATTCACAGAGTATATGGTTTACAGTCTCATCTCTATTCCCGCAAAGTCTACATTTACTATTTCGTTGGGTCTTATCAATTTTCGCTTCGATGTAGTTTGTCCTTATGGCATTATTTTGTGCAGCAATTATAAGTGATTCTGTTTCTCTTTTGAGGTTTCCCTTTCTTAACCATGTCCAAGTCTTTTCATGGGCAACCTCTTCTATTTGTCGTTTGAAGCGTCCATATAATTGTTTTTCTTCCCATTTTTGTTTTCTTGTCTTTGTCGTTTTTCTGTTTGTCCATCTGCCGTTTCTACTATTGTTGGCCGCCATAAGTAATTTGTCTTTGCTCTTTCTTGTGTAATCTTCAAGTTGTTGGATTGTGGTTTCTACGCATTCCTCTATGTTGGCAAGACTTCTTACCCCTTCCTTTCTTGACACATATAATCTATCTCTATCATCTCTCGGGTGGAGAGCCTTGTGCATGGTCATTAATTTTCTCGTCCTTTGGTCAATCTGTCTGAGTTCTTTTTTTGTCCATTTTAAGAATGGTCCTGAGTATCTTATAATGGGGACAGCCCAGGTATTAATTCCTTTGATCAGATTTCTGCTGTTAAGTTTCGTTTCTAGAAGTTTTCTAGTTCTCCTGAGATATTCTTTTTTAACTTTTCCTTTCATTTCTGCTTGCATGATATTGTCCGCTTCTAAAATTCCTAAGTATTTGTAGCTTTCATTTTCATCAAGAGATTTTATAGTTTCCTGATTTGGTAGTTGTATTCCATTCATTAGTTTTCTTTCACCCCTTTTTATTACAAGCATAGCACATTTTCCGATTCCAAATTCCATCCCTATATCCTGGCTATATATTCTAATAGTTTGTACTAGGCTCTCCAATTCTTTTTCATTTTTTGCAAAATTTTTAATGTCATCCATGTACATAAGGTGGTTTATCTTTTCTTGTGAATTACTAAATTTGTATCCCCCGGTACATTTTTTCAGTATATGGTTTAGCGGCATCATTGCAATAATAAAGAGTAGTGGTGATAATGAGTCTCCTTGGAAGATATCTCTTTGGAATTTTTCTTCTGCCAGGGATTGTTTTCCAGCTTTTAATTGAACTCGCCAGTTTTCCATGGCTTTTTTAATGAAGTTTATGATGTTGTTGGAAATTTTATACATTTTTAGACATTCTAAAATCCAAGTATGTGGGACCATGTCATAGGCTTTTCTGTAATCGATCCAGACCATAGCAATATTTTTCTGTCTATTTTTTACTTCCTTAAGAATGTATTGGTCTATATAAAGTAAATCATGGGTTCCTCTTTTTCCCTTGCAGCATCCTTTCTGTTCTTCTAGGAGAAGTTTCCGCCAATTGAGTGAAAAGTATATTTCTTCTTTTATAACAGCAGTCAGGATTTCCACATCATGGGTAGACAAGTTATTGGTCTATAATTGCTAGGGACGTTTCCTTTCTGTGGGTCTTTCTGAATTAGTGTAGTTATCCCTTTTGTCATCCATTCGGGTACTTCCGTTTTATGTAGGCACCCGTTCAGTTGCTGGGCCATTCTTTTGTGGATAGACGTAAATTTTTTGAACCAGAATCCATGTATGCCATCATGGCCTGGTGTTTTCCAATTTGCTACTTTCTTGAGTACGGATTATTATTATTATTATTATTATTATCATTATTATTATTATTATTATTTTTATTATTATTATTATTATTATTTGAGTTTTTCACACTTGTTGCAGTGGTTTACTGGAGTCTCTTGGGAGCCGCACCAATTACAATTGGCATGACCTTCACATTCATGTTCATATTCCACATGTCTCTGACTAAGTCCAAGTATTTGTCTATCTTTTCGCTTTCTTTCACTTTCTTTCGGTAATCAGCCGAAACGGCAAAATCCACGAGATAACAGGTTCTCTTCCACTTGTTAATCAATACTAGGTCTGGTCTCCTGGTCGGAATTAGGTGATCCGCCAGTATCAAAGTCACAGAGAATCTTATGCGTCTCAATATCCAAGACAGATTTAGGCTTGGGCATATACCATTTAGTTGTATGGTGAAAATTGAATTTCTTGCAGAATTCCCAGTGGATCACCTTTCCCAGCCAGTCGTGCATGGTCTTGTACTCTCTTTGTGCTAGTTTTGCTACATTCGCTTATTATATGATTAACCGTTTCGTCTCTGTCGTCACACTAGCTATTTCGCTGCGTCTTATCTATATTAAGCGAAGGTAGCAAAACTAGCACAAAAAGAGGAGTCAAGAATAGCACGACTGGCTGGGAAAGGTGATCCCTGGGAATCGGCAAGAATTGATTGTTCACCATACAACTAAATGGTAATATGCCCAAGCCCTAAATTGTCTATGGATATTGAGACCGCATAAGATTCTCTGTGACTTTGATACTGGCGGATACTAATTCCGACCCGGGAGACAAGACATAGTATTGATACAATGGGAAGAGAACCTGTTATTCGTGGATTTTGCCGTTTCGGCTTGATTACATCGAAGAAAGTGAAAGAAAGCGAAAAGTAGACAAATACTTGGAACTTAGTCAGAGACATGTGAATATGAACATGAATGTGAGGTCATGCAATTGTATTGGTGGCGGCTCCCTCAGAGATCCAGAAACCCTGCAACAAGTGTGAAAAACTCAAAAAATAATAATAATAATATAAAATATATAATAATAAAAATGATAATTTATATATATAATAATAATAGCCGTATCAAGAAAGTAGCAATTGGAACACTCAGGCCATGATGGCATACATGGATTCTGGTTCAAAAAAATTACGTCTATCCACAAAAGAATGGCCCAGCAACTGAACGGGTGCTACATAAAACCGGAAGTCCCGATGGATGCAAAAGGGATAACTACACTAATTCAGAAAGACCCACAGAAAGGAAACGTCCCTAGGCAATTATAGACCAATAACTTGTCTACCATGATGTGGAAATCCCTGACTGGCTGTATAAAAGAAGAAATATAGCTTTTCAACTCAATTGGGAAACTTTCTCCTAGAAGGAACGAAGGATGCTGCAGGGAAAAAGTAGGAACATGATTTAGCTTTATATAGACCAATACATTCTTAGGAAGTAAAAATAGACAGAAAAATATTGCTTATGTCTGGATCGATTACAGAAAAGCCTTGCATGGTCCACATACTTGGATTTTAGAATGTCTAAATGTATAAAATTTCCAACAACATCATAAACTTCATTAAAAAGCATGAAACGGCGATTCAATTAAAGCTGGAAACAATCCTGCAGAAGAAAATTCCAAAGAGATATCTTCCAAGGAGACTCATTATCACCACTTACTCTTTATTTATTGCAATGGATGCCGCTAAACCAATACTTGAAAAAATGGTACGGGGATACAATTTAGTAATTCCACAAGAAAAGAATAAACCACTTATGTACTGGGATACATTAAAAATTTGCAAAAATGAAAAAGAATTGGAGAGCCTAGTACAAACTACTTAGAAAATATATAGGCAGGAATAAGGATGGATTTGGACGGAAAAATGTGCTATGCTTGTAATAAAAAGCGGGGTGAAAGAAACTAATGAAATGGAAATACAACTACCAAATCAGGAACTATAGAAAGTCTCTTGATGAA
Organism: Doryteuthis pealeii; assembly: GCA_023376005.1. NCBI lineage: Eukaryota > Metazoa > Mollusca > Cephalopoda > Myopsida > Loliginidae > Doryteuthis > Doryteuthis pealeii. Next base: position 50,570,811 of record CM042175.1, on the reverse strand, counting down.
ATGAAAGCTAAAATACTTAGGAATTTTAGAAGCGGACAATATCTAATGCAAGCAGAAATGAAAGGAAAGTTAAAAAGAATATTCAGGAGAATAGAAAACTTCTAGAAACGAAACTTACAGCAGAAATCTGATCAAAGAATTAATACCTGGGCTGTCCCCATATAAGAATACTCAGGACCATTCTTAAAATGGAAAAAAAAAGAACTCAGACAGATTGACCAAAGGACGAGAAAATAATGACGCATGCACAGGCTCTCCACCCGAGAGATGATAGAGATAGATTAATATTGTGTCAAGAAAGGAAGGGGGTAAGAAGTCTTGCCACATAGAGGAATGCGTAGAAACTCACAATCCAAACAACTTGAAGATTAACATGAAGAGCAAAGACAAATTACTATATGGGGCAACAATAGTAGATACGCAGATGGAACAAACAGAAAAACGACAAAGACAAAAACAAAAATGGGAGAAAAACAATTATATGGACGCTTCAAACGACAAATAGAAGAGGTGCCCATTGAAAGACTTGGACATGTTAAGAAAGGGAAACCTCAAAAAAGAGAAACAGAATTACTTATAATTGCTGCACATATGCTATAAGGACACTACTCGAAGCGAAATTGATAGACCCAGAAATAGTAATGTAGAACTTTGCGGGAATAGAGATGAGACGTAACCATATACTCTGTGAATGTAGCAAACTGCAAACGAGAATACAAACTAGACACGACTGGTTGGGAGGTGATCACTGGGAATTAATGCAAACAATGAATTTTTGA
>CM042175.1:50425134-50565134 GCA_023376005.1 Doryteuthis pealeii | reverse complement strand
TAATAAATAAGTATATACATTGTCTGTACAGAGCTGATTAATTAATTTTATTATAATGGAGATTGTGTGTTTTTCAGTCTGTAACCAAAACTATATTACTACTCAAGTCAAAAGACCCTTAGTCACATTCTCCATGATTTTATTCTTAATTAAACCTCAATTATTAATAAAATTGTTTTACATCATTAAGACTGTTGACCATATCTACATGATATTTTCCACGTACCCCACTTGTACGGGTCAGGCACAAAGGCCCTATTTATGTGGCACCACCCACAAGCCGAGACTCATGGAGTGGCAGGTGAAAAATTGCGTCGATCCCGTCGGCATTCCCCCTCAAGGGGGCGCCTCAGGCACTGTGCAATAAACCCAGCCCTGACCCTTTAAATCAAGGGGGCAGGTGTTGCCTGGGGGGATGGCCCCCTGGGATCGACGCTGTTAATTATATCAATGGTCCAGAGGCCGAAGCCACTGTTGACCATATCAACATACTAATAACGTGCAGTTGTATTTATATATACAACAAAATAGCAGTTTACAGTGTGAACGTGAAGGCTAATGTGCATATTGATAGTAAAGATTTGATTTTAATAAATATGTGTTTAGTATTATTGGTTTATAAGTGTTTAGTTTTATCTTATTGAATATGAGCAGAAGTTTCGGGGATAAATCTTAAAAGAAATCCATTAACAAGGATAAATAACTGTAATTTTATTATTTATTTCCTATTTTAACTAGTTAAATTAAGAAAATTCAGCAATGAAAGACGAGGTTGATGGAAGAGAATGTTTCAGTTGCTCTATTTTAAAAATGTGAAATTAACAAAAATCTCTTCTTCTTCGTTTCTTTTTTTTCTTCACCCGAATAGATGGATGATGGCTGCTTGAAAAAAAAAAAGGGTTGACCCAGTAATGATAAGAGACAGTCGCCTACTGAAATGTCTATAAAAAACGGCCAGTATTTAGTCCCAACGGCGACACCTTTGTCAGGGGAATGACAAAGGAGGGTTTGGATATATATTTAAGGACCCAACACGTACCTAACTCGTATTTTTTTAATACAAGGATACCACCAAATCACGACAAAAAAAACCCCAGACGTAGTGTTAATTAACAAGAAGAAAATAACTTGTAAATGAGAGGATTTTGCCGTTCCAGCAATTTCTTCTTCTGAGTATACCTAAAGGCTAAAGAACTGAACAATTTGATTCATCATTAAATTGTAACAATACCAGAGTAATGACTAGGAAAGTGCAGTAGAACTTCAGGACGAAACATCAAGAGTGCACAGCACTTATGCGTCAAAAGAAAGTTTATGTGTTAAAAAAAACAACCAACCAACCAACAGTTGACATAGAAGCCAATTGATGACAATTGATGAAGTTTAATAACCATAAATGATTGAGTATTTATATCTAAAGGAGCGTGGACATCGAGTCAATGGGGCTTGGTTACTGATGTAACGTGGCGGTATCGATATATTCACCGTACCAAAACGGATATACGTAACGTTCTAATAGCGATATATGTTGTATAGCGGGTCTTGTCAACGAGCCTCCAAATTCACGACACTAAAAAGGTGTTCGGCACGTGGCGGTCATTTTGTCGATAAAAAAATACAACGAGAGAAATATATCTTCACAAGCTGCTTAGCTTTTATTTCCAGGGCTCGTCTCGTGGGTTGTTTCGGAAGAGGAGGAAAGGCAGAGAGAAAGAGAGAGAGGACACTGTTAAATTACTGCGATCCCACACAAGGGACCCAAGGTCCGGTCCGTACCCTACGCGTCCGAAAGCAAAAAGAGGTCGGTATTTTTCTTCGATGTTCCACGTCACCACGTGACTTCCGTTTCCGGTCAACACCCGAAATATATACTCCCAATTTGGTTGAGTTCAATTTGTCTGTGGATAACTTATATATATATATATATATATATATATATATATATATATATATATATATATATATATATATATATATATATATATATATATATATATATATATATATATAGTGTCACTTGAAAGATTTTGTTTTTGTCCTTATGTGGAAAATCTACTATACAAATTGATATCTAAATGAACCTTTGATTTTCTTACTCTATATATATTTTTCACAATAAAAATCACTATGCCAGATGGAGGTCACATATTTTCAACCAGCATCCCCTCTCTGTCTCCCCCTCTCTCTCTCTCTGACTATATATATATATATATATATATATATATATATATATATATAACATAGGATAAAAAGGATCTATACAATTATAAATCATCACTCTTCTCTCCCTTGCAATATATATATATATATATATATATATAATATATATATATATTATATATTAATATATATATAATTTGTTGAGTTTTTAAAAATAAATGCTTATTATAGACAGCTACCCAGGTTGTCTTCCTAGGTCACAATCATCAAGCTGTCAAATTAGATCCCATGGTGTTTATTTGAAGATCTTTTCTTTATCTTAAGAAAAGATCTTCAAATAAACACCATGGGATCTAATTTGACAGCTTGATGATTGTGACCTAGGAAGACAACCTGGGTAGCTGTCTATAATAAGCATCTATTTTTAAAAACTCAACAAATTAAATAAATATTAGCTCTCACAATTTTGTGATTGAGCACTGTATTTTCTTTGTTTCATCACAAAAAAATTTGTTTTTTTATATATACCTATATATATATTTATATAATTTAATATACCAAACTTGTTGGTATATCCTCGCGGTGAGAAAAAACCCAGCAAATAGTTTGATTGTAAAAATATACTACCAAACATCACCTGGGGAAAAAAGATTTTGGAAAAAAGAAAAGACCAAGATAATCGTACCAACCAAAAATAATCTATTGGTACAATATTTGACCAAAAGAAAAATATGTATATATATATATATATATATATATATATATATATATATATATATATATATATTCATACAAAACCGCCAGGAGACTAAAGCTAATAAGTAAAAAGTGCTCAATACCTAAGTAGAGCCAATAATAAAGATAAACCTAATGAGTCAGATAAACCTGCCAAAAGTTTCGCTAAGTGATCTTAGCCCTGAAGAGCACTTAGCGAAACTTTTAGTAGGTTTATCTGACTCATTAGTTTTATACATATATATATATATATATATATCAAAATGTTATTACCACGTTTTCATTTCAGTAGCATAAGTAGTTAATCCAAAAGGGCTCAATATATCTCGTAAAATATAAAGCATTTATAGTTGTAGAACATTTTTTCTTTCTACCACGTTTTCGGTGTTCAAGTTACACCTCCCTCAGGAGAACTAAAGAATTATATATATATTATATATTATATATATATATATATATATGTGTGTGTGTGTATATATATATATATATATATATATATATATATATATACACATATATATATATATATATATATATATATATAACCGCATATTATAACTAATACTTTCCCAGTTATCGGACGGTCTCTCTGAAGATGCTGCACACTTTAAACCCTTGAAGCAAGCTTTTAAAAATGAATGTACGTGAATTTCTGCGAGATGATATTGTAGAAAATAAAATAAAGAACAAATGTACAATTGCAGTTGGTCGAGTCATGTCTCATGTTACAAAGATAACTTCTAATTTCACCCTTCACTGTGTGACAGCTAAAAAATGGACGAATAATGTTAGCAGTCCCATATGCTAACAGCTCCTGTAAAGAGAAATAAACTATTGTGTGTGTATGCATATATATATATATATATATATATATATATATATATATATATTGGTTTGTTGGTTGGTTTTGAAGGCTGTCCAATGCGAGTGTAAAGAAAAAAGAAGGTAACTATGATGTTTTTTGTTAACCTGTCATTTATTTCTCAATATTTCGGGAAGAGATTCCCATCCTCAGAAGAATACTGGAACTGAAGTTGTCTTAGCGGCTGCTACATTCGTTCTGCCTTGGGTCTTCCAAATTCTGTGTGTGTATGTGTATGGTTGGGGTGCTTGCTTATGTGTGTGTTTGTGTGTGTAAGTGTGTGTGTGCGCGTGCTTGTGTGTGTAAATGTAAGCGTATGTGTGTGTGCGTGGTGCTTATGTCTGTGTGTCTGATCATTTCTTTTTATTTTATTTTATTACTATTCCAGATTTGATTCGCTTCTAAGCAAGGTTTTATTTTAATTTTATTTTATTTATTTATTTTTTTGTTTGTTTGCTTATTAACAGGATCATCTGATCTCTTTTTATTGCTATGTGTCTGAGACTAACATTCCAGATATTGCTTGATTGTTTATGGTGCGGGTGTGTGGATTACTGTCTATCAGGCGGCGTATCTGGTCAGTCCTAACACCATGAGTGTGTGTGTGTGTGTGTGTATGTGTGTGTGTGTTATATGTGGGCGTGTATGCCTATTTCCTGTACATTAATGTATGTGTGTGTTATTTATAGTGTGTGTGCTTTGTACATGTACATTAATATATATGTGTGTGTGTGTGTGTGTGTGTGTGTGTGTGTGTGTGTGTGTGTGTGTTGGTTTTAGGAGCTTAGAATGAACTTAATTTTATTAAAAATTGCGATTATAGAGTCAGCTAGATTCTATTCTGCTTTGTTTTTTATTTTTTTAGCATTATATTTATCTTATTTCATTTCAAATTATTTTGTTTTATTTACTTTTTATTTTATTATTTATTTATTTATTTATTTTATTAGTTATTTTTTTATATATATTATATATATTTTTTAGTTTTATTTTATTTATTTATTCGTTTTTAGTATATATCCATTTATTTATTTATTTTATGAATTGTTTTATTTATTTATTTATTTATTTTTCTATTATTATTATTATTATTATTATTATTATTATTATTATTATACATATATATATTTAATCTCTTACTTGTTTTGTTCTTGTAAAAGTATTTCTAGTGTGTGCTGGGTTGAGTTTTAGGAGGTTACACGGCCTGGTCACATGAATTAATTATTAGGAGATTAGCAAGGGAATTCATATTCTTTAATGTAAAGTCAATTATCTAGTCAAATATATCAGTGATCAGAGTAAATCATATTTGTTAAAAGACTAGTGCATTAGCTCGAGTGTGTGTATACTGGTCTGTTGACGTGGGTGCGTGTTTTTTACAAAACCCTTTTATATATATATATATATATATATATATATATATATATATATATATATTTAAAAAAATTTTTTTCAAAATTAGGCGTTATTGTGAAGCATTAAAAATAAATAAATGAATGAACTCGATATTATGGAGTATTGGATTCACTTACTTTTTAATTATTTTTTACATAAATTTTCAGGTTCGTTAGATACCCTTTGTCAAATGTTATTACTGTTCAACGGTTTCTTTGTCTCTGTTGTTATTGACACTGGCAGCGTTTGTAAAATATTTGTAATAACGGAGAATTCCGATATCTGCGTTTAATCCCATCACGTGCGTTTGTAATTTTAGAATCCATTTAGATTCTGATTGTTTTCTAGATTGCGTTGTTGGAAATGCGTGTTCTAATAAAATGCATTTGAGCTGTGTAAGGTTGTGTGATAAGGTGTTAAAATGAAGTGCTATTGTACTATGCGGGGATTTGAGATTTATAGTGGATTTGTGGTTATTTAGTCTTAGTCTAAAGGGTGTTGATGTTTCTCCCACATATCCACTATTTCTACATTGTGTGCAGTATAAATAGTATATATATATAAATATAAATATATATATATATATATATATATATATATATATATATATATATATATATAAATATGCTATGATTTATATGATTATATGATTATAAATCTGCTCTGCTTTATTAGCATTGAGCACCTTTTCATGCCAATACTTTTCTCATTTTTTCATTCGCTATTCATTATATCTACTAGCAAATATATGCACCCTCCGGGTGCAAGTATTTAAGTTTTAATATAATAAAATATCATGTTAAATTAGAAAGGCTAATGAAACTGAATAAGAATTCAGATAAAAATATTTGGAACAGAGGGGGTATAATCGGAAAATAGAACAACTTTGAAACTAACTGTTCCACCATTTTCCCTTACTCCCGTCTTTCAGTGGTAAATTTCCCTAATTGAACTATTTAGTTAAAATAGGAAGAAAAGAATAAAATTACAGTTATTTCTTTATGTTAATAGATTTCTCTTAAGATTTATCCCCGAGATTTTTGCTCATATTTATTAAGATAAAACCAAACAATTAGAAATCAATAATACTAAGCATATATTTATTAAAATCAAATTTTTAAAGATCAATATGCAAATTAGCCTTCCCATTCACACTGTAAACCGCTATTTCGTTGAATATATAAATATAATTGCATGTTATTAGTATGTAGATATTGTTAACAGTCTTAATGATGTGAAACAATTTTACTAATAATTGAGGTTTAAATAAAAAATAAAATCATGGAGAATGTGTGTAAATAACAAAGGGAATTGTGACTTGTGTAGTTTCGGTTACAGACAGACAAACCCACAATCTCCATTATAATAAGATATATATATATATATATATATATATAAGTGTATTTTGGCAGCATTTTTTCTTCTATACAATTTTTGTTGAACTGTACAAACAATTGCTGTCGGACAAGTTTTTTCATTGATCCGTTCCAATTTTCGGGCCATCTTTTTGGTGTCGGGGTGGAACTGGTGTAACAGTCCACCAAAGGTTTCGAAACGAGCGCTTTCGGCAATACAATTTACCATCCTCAGGTAGGAAACGATGGTATGGTTTCGTGTCTCGTTTTTAACGAGAACGAGTAGTAGCAAGGAATTAGAAGTGGGAGGTAATGACCATTGGTATTGGGAGGTTGTAGGAAGGTAGTGGTTCGAGCGAGCGTTGCAGTAGTGATTTTTTTTGTGGGAGGGGGGCACAAGTTGTGAGAAGGTGAGGGGTATAATGGAAGGTGGATAGGCAGAAAATTATAAGCATTTGAGAATATGTTGACTTATTTCAAAGTTTATTTTGATTAAGGTAGGTTTTTTTGGTTTGATATATAAAGCTTCGATTATTTGAAGTTTTTGTTTGTTTTTTTCTTTATGTAGTGTGCGTGTATTTTCGGTTAGAAATTTACGGTATATATATATATATATATATATATATATATATATATATATATATATATATATTATAATGTATTAATTTGAAAGCAATTACAATGCAAGTAAAAAATAAAAACAAAAAGATGTTATTTTTTGTGTCCTATCGATTTCAAAGTAAAACTTTATCTTCAGAGACGATTTTCGGAAATGGACGCGTTTTTTTTTTTTTTTTTTGGTCGTTATTTTTTTTTTATGTTATAAGCACGCGTCTCGTGGTGTTCTTTTTTTTAAAACGTCACGCTCACTTTGCGTGATGAACATTTAGCCGTTAATTCAATTTCAAATTTTATATATATATATATATAATATATATAAAAATTTGAAATTGAATATATAATATATATATATATATATAATATATATATATATATATATATATATAGTTTGCTATATTTATAAGTAAAAGTGTTCAATACCATAGAAAAAGTATACAAACAAGGCGTGTCAAAAAAGGATCACATTTTTTTGTACTTTTTGTCAAACCTTATATCCTGAAAAAAAATGTGAATTGAATGTTAATTTTTTTTCAGAATATAAGGTGTTTGACACACCTTATATTCTGAAAAAAAATTAACATTCAATTCACATTTTTTTTACCAAGTTTAAAGCTGTATTTACCAACATAGAAATGAAGAATGAATGAGTGTTATTTTTTTTTTCAGAGTACAAGGTGTGCCAAAAAGTAAAAAAAATATTGATACTTTTTGACACTTAATCGCTTATTATTTGTTTTATTATCTTTTATTCTTTATATATTGTTTTTCTTTTCTTTGTTTTTAGTTATGTTTTATCCTTTATTAATTTGTTTTATTATCTTTTTATCTTTTATATTGTTTTTATTTTCTTTGTTTTAGTTATGTTTTATCCTTTATTAATTTGTTTTATTATCTTTTATTCTTTATATATTGTTTTTATTTTCTTTGTTTTTAGTTATGTTTATCCTTTATTAATTTTGTTTTATCTTTTATTCTTTATATATTGTTTTTTTTTTTCTTTGTTTTTTAGTTATGTTTTATCCTTATATTTGTTTTATTATCTTTTTTTCTTATATATTGTTTTTATTTTCTTTGTTTTAGTTATGTTTTATCCTTTATTAATTTGTTTTATTATCTTTTTATTCTTTATATATTGTTTTTATTTTCTTTGTTTTTAGTTATGTTTATCCTTTATTAATTTGTTTTATTATCTTTTATTCTTTATATATTGTTTTTATTTTCTTTGTTTTTAGTTATGTTTTATCCTTTATTAATTTGTTTTATTTTTTTATTCTTATATATTGTTTTTTTTTTTCTTTGTTTTAAGTTATTGTTTTATCCTTTATTAATTTGTTTTATTATCTTTTTATCTTTATATATTGTTTTTATTTTCTTTGTTTTTAGTATGTTTTTTCCTTTATTAATTTGTTTTATTATCTTTTATTCTTATATATTGTTTTTATTTTCTTTGTTTTTAGTTATGTTTTATCCTTTATTAATTTGTTTTATTATCTTTTATCTTTAATATATTGTTTTTATTTTCTTTTGTTTTTATTTATGTTTTATCCTTTATTAATTTGTTTTATTATCTTTATTCTTATATATATGTTTTTATTTTCTTTGTTTTAGTTATGTTTTATCCTTTATTAATTTGTTTTATTATCTTTATTCTTTATATATTGTTTTTTATTCTTGTTTTTAGTTATGTTTTATCCTTTATTAATTTGTTTTATTATCTTTTATTTATATTATTGTTTTTATTTTTCTTTGTTTTTAGTTATGTTTTATCCTTTATTAATTTTTTATTATCTTTTATTCTTATATATATGTTTTTTTTCTTTGTTTTTAGTTAGTTTTATCCTTTATAATTGTTTTATATCTTTTATTCTTTATATATTGTTTTTATTTTCTTTGTTTTTAGTTATGTTTTATCCTTTATTAATTGTTTTATATCTTTTTATTCTTATATATTTGTTTTTTTTTCTTGTTTTTATGTTTTTATCCTTTATTTATTATGTTATTATCTTTTATTTTTATATATTGTTTTTTTTTTTTTTTTAGTTATGTTTTATCCTTATTAATTTGTTTTATTATCTTTTATTCTTTATATATTGTTTTTTTTCTTTGTTTTAGTTATGTTTTATCCTTTATTAATTTGTTTTATTATCTTTAATTCTTTTATATATTGTTTTTTTTTCTTTTGTTTTTAGTTATGTTTTATCCTTTATTAATTTGTTTTATTATCTTTTATTCTTTAATATATGTTTTTATTTCTTTGTTTTAGTTATGTTTTATCCTTATTAAATTTGTTTTATTATCTTTATTCTTTATATATGTTTTTTATTTTCTTTTTTAGTATGTTTTTATCCTTTATTAATTTGTTTTATTATCTTTTATTCTTTATATATTGTTTTCTTTTCTTTGTTTTTAGTTATGTTTTATCCTTTATATTTGTTTTATTATCTTTTATCTTTATTATTGTTTTTCTTTTGTTTTTAGTTATGTTTTATCCTTTATTAATTTGTTTTATTATCTTTTATTCTTTATATATATGTTTTTTTTTCTTTGTTTTTAGTTATGTTTTCTCCTTTATTTAATTGTTTTATTATCTTTTATTCTTTATATTTGTTTTTTTCTTGTTTTTAGTTATGTTTATCCTTTATTAATTTGTTTTATTATCTTTTATTCTTTATTATTGTTTTTATTTTCTTTGTTTTAGTTATGTTTTATCCTTATTATTTTTTATTATCTTTTATTCTTTATATATTGTTTTTATTTTCTTTGTTTTTAGTTATGTTTTATCCTTTATATAAAATTTTTTTATTATCTTTATTCTTTATATATTGTTTTTATTTCTTTGTTTTAGTTATGTTTTATCCTTTATTAATTTGTTTTATTATCTTTATTCTTTAATATATTGTTTTTTTTTCTTTGTTTTTAGTTATGTTTTATCCTTTATTATTTGTTTATTATTTTATTCTTTATATATTGTTTTTATTTTCTTGTTTTTAGTTATGTTTTATCCTTATTAATTTGTTTTATTATCTTTTATTCTTTATATATTTGTTTTTTTTCTTTGTTTTTAGTTATGTTTTATCCTTTTTAATTTGTTTATTTATCTTTTTATTCTTTATATATGTTTTTTCTTTTCTTTTGTTTAGTTATGTTTTATCCTTTATTAATTTGTTTTATTATCTTTTATTTTTTATTATTGTTTTTTCTTTGTTTTAGTTATGTTTTATCCTTTATTAATTTGTTTTATTATCTTTTATTCTTATATATTGTTTTTTTTTTCTTTGTTTTTAGTTATGTTTTATCCTTTATTAATTTGTTTTATTATCTTTTATTCTTTATATATTGTTTTTATTTTCTTTGTTTTTAGTTATGTTTTATCTTTTATTGTTTTTTTATCTTTTTTTCTTTTATATGTNTGACACTCGTGATTTAAATTCATCAGTTTGTATAGACTTCTTTGCCTATGTTAGAAGTGTTGCATAGCGCCTTCTTTACCGGCACTAAATAGGTATATGTTATATACTTCTCTTACTTCTTACTCTGCGTCTATTCTTCTGGCCGCTTGGTTCTGATCGTCTATCATCTATTTTGGCCTGGTATATCTTCTAAGGTCTCGTCTGGTCTTCTATTGAGGATTCCGGTTCTGGTTTTGTTACTAGGGATTTCTTATTATCAGAAGCCCTGTGTCATTGTTAGCTTTTAGTAATAACCACAAGACTTCGATTTACGATGAATGTTACTTTATTCGTAGATCCCCAGACCAGACAACTGCGGCAGTGAGACTCACAACTTGCTAGCTTGGCTTCTAAACTTCTAACTGACTAAGTTACTTACTTAGTACTTAAAACCGAAGGAGGCCTTCTATTGCCTTCCGGTTCTACGTTCCATTCGCAGAACGCAAGGTGAGATCGAGGCCAAGCGCTGTCACCCACCCTCAAGGCCATCAGCTGCACTAATATGATTTCTACACTATTGTCATAATCATTAGATATCCAATGATTATGTAACAGAAGCTTTATCATAGGATGTTTACTTTAATGTGTTTGTGCGATCCTGTCGGCACCCCCCTCCAGGCGCTGGGCAGTAACCAGCCCTGCCCTTATAAATCAAGGGGACAGGTATTGCTGGGGGGATAGCCCCTGGGATCGACGCTATTAATTGTACTTAAACGATCCAGTGGCTGAAGCTCAGTGGATCTCCGAAGGTCGGGTAAGTATAGAGAGGGGGGAGAGTGAGTGTGAGATAGGTAGACAGTCAAAAGACAGAGAAAAACCCAGAAAAAATAGAAGAAAAAAGATAATAAAGAAAAAGAAGACTGATATGATAGAGGGAGGAGAAATGGTACTAATACAGAATTGCACACAAGAAGATGTTATCATTAGATTACGTATAAATAGCATTACATTACATTGCATTTCTCTGACCATACCCCAAACCTTGAGACTTTAGTAGTGTTAGGGTTTAAGTTTGTCGGGAGTTTCCGACGCAATGTTCTTTTAAGGTCCGGGTTAGCTCAGTTCGGTACAGCGTCCGGCTAGAAACCACAAGTTTCCCAGTTCGATACCGGTCTCGCCAACTCAGCGTATGAGTAGCACAGGGATCTGTGCGGTAAAGTAAGGAGCTGATGGTAGTGTGGCGCTCCACATCAGACACAAAAACAATCTCCTCGGTCTAGTGATATTGATTATTGATAGACCCCTCGCTGACTGGCTGATACCGACTTTAGGCCGCCCCGCAACTTTACATTTTATACATAAAATGCAAGGGAAAGAGAGAGGAGAGATAGAGATAGATAGAGAAGAGAGAGAGAGAGAGAGAGAGAGAGAGAGAGAGAAGAGAGATAAAGAAAGAGAGAAAGAAAGAGAGAGAGAAAGAAAGAAGAGAGAGAAAGAAAGAGAAGAGAGAGAGAGAGAGAAAGAAAAGAGAGAGAGAGAAAAGAAAGGAGAAAGAGAGAGAGAGAGGAGAGAAGAAAGAGAGAAGAAAGAGAGAGACAGAAAAGAAATAGAGAGAAAGAGAAGAGAGAAAGAAGAAAAGAGATGAGAAAGAAAGAAGAGAAAAGAAGAGAAGAAAGAGAGAGAAGAAAGAAAGAGAGAGGAGAAGAAAAGAGAAGAGAGAGAGAAAGAAAGAAAGAGAGAGAAGGAAAGAGAGAGAAGAGTAAGAAAGAGAGAAGAGAGAGAGAAGAAAAGAGAGAGAAGAGAGAGAAGAAAGAAAGAGAGAGAGAGAAAAAGAGAGAAGAGAAAGAGAGAAAGAAAGAGCGAGAGAAAGAAAGGAGAAAGAAAGAAAGAGAGAGAAAGAAAGAAAGAGCGAAAGAAAGAAAGAGAGGAGAGAAAGAATAGAGAGAGAAAGAAAGAGAGAGAGAGAGAAAGGAGAAAGAAAGAGAGAGAGAAAGAAAGAAAGAGAGAGGTAAGAAAGGAGAGAAAGAGAGAAAGAAAGAGAAGAAAAAGAAAGAGAGAAAGAAAGAAAAGAGAGAGAAAGAAAGAGAGAAGAAAGAGAGAGAAAAGAAAGAGAAAATAGAGAAGAAAGAAGAAAGGCGAAAAGAAAAAAGAGAGAGAGAGAAAGAAAAGAGAGAGAAGAAGAGAGAAGAGAGAGAAAGGAAAGAAAGAGAGAGAGAGAAAGAAAAGAAAGAGAGAGAGTAAGAAGAGGAAAGAGAGAAGAAGAGAGAAAAGAAAGAGAGAAAGAAAGAAAGAAGAGAGAAAGAAGAAAGAGTGGTTTTTATTTTCTTTGTTTGTTAGTTATGTTTTATCCTTTATAATTTGTTTTATTATCTTTTATTCTTTATATATTGTTTTTATTTTTCTTTGTTTTAGTTATGTTTATCCTTTATTAATTTGTTTTATTATCTTTTATTCTTTTATATTGTTTTTTTTTTTTTCTTTGTTTTTAGTTATGTTTATCCTTTATTAATTTGTTTTTATTTCTTTTATTCTTTATATATTGTTTTATTTTCTTTGTTTTTAGTTATGTTTTCCTTTATTAATTTGTTTTATTATCTTTTATTCTTTATATTTGTTTTTCTTTTCTTTGTTTTTAGTTATGTTTTATCCTTTATAATTTGTTTATTATCTTTTATTCTTTATATATTGTTTTTATTTTCTTTGTTTTTAGTTATGTTTTATCCTTTATTAATTTGTTTTATTATCTTTTATTCTTTATATATTGTTTTTATTTTCTTTGTTTTTTTAGTTTTTATCCTTTATTAATTTGTTATTATCTTTTATTCTTTATATATTGTTTTTATTTTCTTTGTTTTAGTTATGTTTTATCCTTATTAATTTGTTTTATTATCTTTTATTCTTTATATATTGTTTTTTTTTCTTTGTTTTAGTTATGTTTTATCCTTTATTAATTTGTTTTATTATCTTTATTCTTTATATATTGTTTTCTTTTTTTGTTTTTAGTTATGTTTATCCTTTATTAATTTGTTTATTATCTTTTATCTTTATATATTGTTTTTTTTTCTTTGTTTTAGTTATGTTTTATCCTTTATTAATTTGTTTTATTATCTTTTATTCTTTATATATTGTTTTTATTTCTTTTTTTTTATGTTTTATCCTTTATTAATTTGTTTTATTATCTTTTATTCTTTATATATTGTTTTTTTTTCTTTGTTTTTAGTTATGTTTTATCCTTTATTAATTTGTTTTATTATCTTTTATTCTTTATATATTGTTTTTATTTTCTTTGTTTTTAGTTATGTTTTTATCCTTTATTAATTTGTTTTATTTTTTTATCTTTATATATTGTTTTTTTCTTGTTTTTAGTTATGTTTTATCCTTTATTAATTTGTTTTATTATCTTTTATTCTTATATATTGTTTTTTTTTCTTTGTTTTAGTTATGTTTTATCCTTTATTAATTTGTTTTATTATCTTTTATTTTTATATATTGTTTTTATTTTCTTGTTTTTAGTTATGTTTTATCCTTTATTAATTTGTTTATTATCTTTTTCTTTATATATTGTTTTTATTTTCTTTGTTTTAGTTATGTTTTATCCTTTATTAATTTGTTTTATTATCTTTTATTCTTTATATATTGTTTTTCTTTCTTTGTTTTTAGTTATGTTTATCCTTTATTAATTTGTTTTATTATCTTTTATTCTTTATATATTGTTTTTATTTTCTTTGTTTTTAGTTATGTTTTATCCTTTATTAATTTGTTTTATTATCTTTATTCTTTATATATGTTTTTCTTTTCTTTGTTTTTAGTTATGTTTTATCCTTTATTAATTTGTTTTATTATCTTTTATTCTTTATATATTGTTTTTATTTTCTTTGTTTTTAGTTATGTTTTATCCTTTATTAATTTGTTTTATTATCTTTTTATTCTTTATATATTGTTTTATTTTCTTTGTTTTTAGTTATGTTTTATCCTTTATAATTTGTTTTATTATCTTTTATTCTTTATATATTGTTTTTTTTTCTTTGTTTTAGTTATGTTTTATCCTTTATTAATTTGTTTTATTATCTTTTATTCTTTATATATTGTTTTTTTTTCTTTGTTTTTAGTTATGTTTTATCCTTATTAATTGTTTTATTATCTTTTATTCTTTATATATTGTTTTTTTTTTCTTTGTTTTTAGTTATGTTTTATCCTTTATTAATTTGTTTTATTATCTTTTATTCTTTATATATTGTTTTTATTTCTTTGTTTTTAGTTATGTTTTATCCTTTATTAATTTGTTTTATTATCTTTTATTCTTTATATATTGTTTTTATTTCTTTGTTTTTAGTTATGTTTATCCTTTATTAATTTGTTTTATTATCTTTTATTCTTTATATATTGTTTTTATTTTCTTTGTTTTAGTTATGTTTTATCCTTATTAATTTGTTTTATTATCTTTTATTCTTTATATATTGTTTTATTTTCTTTGTTTTTAGTTATGTTTTATCCTTTATTAATTTGTTTTATTATCTTTTATTCTTTATATATTGTTTTTCTTTTCTTGTTTTTAGTTATGTTTTATCCTTTATTAATTTGTTTATTATCTTTTATTCTTTATATATTGTTTTTATTTTCTTTGTTTTAGTTATGTTTTATCCTTTATTAATTTGTTTTATTATCTTTTATTCTTTATATATTGTTTTTTTCTTGTTTTTTAGTTATGTTTTATCCTTTATTAATTTGTTTATTATCTTTATTCTTTATATATTGTTTTTATTTTCTTTGTTTTAGTTATGTTTTATCCTTTATTAATTTGTTTTATTATCTTTTATTCTTTATATATTGTTTTTCTTTTCTTTGTTTTTAGTTATGTTTTATCCTTTATTAATTTGTTTTATTATCTTTTATTCTTTATATATGTTTTTCTTTTCTTTGTTTTTAGTTATGTTTTATCCTTTATTAATTTGTTTTATTATCTTTTATTCTTTATATATTGTTTTTCTTTTCTTGTTTTTAGTTATGTTTTATCCTTTATTAATTTGTTTTATTATCTTTTATTCTTTATATATTGTTTTCTTTTCTTTGTTTTTAGTTATGTTTTATCCTTTATTAATTTGTTTATTATCTTTTATTCTTTATATATTGTTTTCTTTTCTTTGTTTTTAGTTATGTTTTATCCTTTATTAATTTGTTTTATTATCTTTTATTCTTTATATATTGTTTTCTTTTCTTTGTTTTTAGTTATGTTTTATCCTTTATTAATTTGTTTTATTATCTTTTATTCTTTATATATTGTTTTTCTTTTCTTTGTTTTTAGTTATGTTTTATCTTTATTAATTTGTTTATTATCTTTTATTCTTTATATATTGTTTTCTTTTCTTTGTTTTTAGTTATGTTTTATCCTTTATTAATTTGTTTTATTATCTTTTATTCTTTATATATTGTTTTTCTTTTCTTTGTTTTAGTTATGTTTTATCCTTTATTAATTTGTTTTATTATCTTTTATTCTTTATATATTGTTTTTCTTTTCTTTGTTTTTAGTTATGTTTTATCCTTTATTAATTTGTTTTATTATCTTTTATTCTTATATATTGTTTTTCTTTTCTTTGTTTTAGTATGTTTTATCCTTTATTAATTTGTTTTTATCTTTTATTCTTTATATATTGTTTTTAGTTAGTTTTCCTTTATTAATTTGTTTTATTATCTTTTATTCTTTATATATTGTTTTTCTTTTCTTTGTTTTTAGTTATGTTTTATCCTTTATTAATTTGTTTATTATCTTTTATTCTTTATATATTGTTTTTTTTTCTTTGTTTTTAGTTATGTTTTATCCTTTATTAATTTGTTTTATTATCTTTATTCTTTATATATTGTTTTCTTTTCTTTGTTTTAGTTTGTTTTATCCTTTATTAATTTGTTTTATTTTAGTAAAATAAACAACAATACAAATATTTTTATGTTAAACTAGCAAATCTACGTGGCGTGTCCAGATATTTCAAAAATCAAAAATCAATCTCATATCAATATGTTACATAATCTATGCGGTGGCATAAGATTATTGTCAATCCCCTGTAATTCTGAGGGGATGACCCTTTTCATACTTATGTAAGGTAGTATAGAGATCTGGTGGCGATCAGTGCAGTTGATGGCCCTGAAAGTGAGTGACGGCGTTTGACCTCACTCTCACCTTACCTTCCGGGGATAAATCGTGGGAACCGGAAGGCATAGAAGAACCTGTTGCGGTTTAAGAATAGTAAGGAGCTTTAGTTTAGTTTTTGCAGTGGACGTCAGACAGAGCAGTCGGCCATGATGCTCTGTCTAAACTGTAATGCTGCATACGCGCTATGTTATGTCTGGGTTGGGGATTTACCGAATAAAGTAACATTAAAAGAAAATCGAAGTCTTGTGTTTACTAAAAACTAACAATGACACAGGACTTCTGATAAGGAGAAATCCCTAACAGAAAACCAGACCCAAGGTCCCCAAGAAAGTCCAGACCTTAGAAGATTCCAGACCAAGATATACCAAAGACGATCAGAATAGCAAAGCCGACCAGAAGAATAGATGTCCAAGAAATAGAAGCAAGTAAAAAGTAAATAAATAAGAAAGGGTATACAACATATATCGATTTGGTACCGTGAAAACCTCAGTACGTAACAAATATTTCTATAATAATTATTATGTTTACCCAATTCTCTTTCTTTCATTCTTAACATATTTTTCTGTGTAGCATGTCCTTTTCCTTTCCTTTCATTCTTTATAATAAAAACGGAATGATCTATTATGTAGCTGAGTTGATGACACTGTGACGGAGAACGAGAAAGGAAAAAGAGCAAGACGTTGTTTGCCTGCCGGGATCGAACTCGCGTCCTGCTGCATGCAAAAACAAATGCGATTTGGGCACTGGACGGACGCGAGGTTCGACTGATATTCCCGGATGTTTGGGTAAATATGTCCATAAATAACAAGTGAGTCGAGTGCTGGGTAGTCAGCAGCAGCAGAAGCCGTTGACGACGAAGCGCTTTGTGAACGACCCAGTAAAGAAATGGATTTTAGTCCAATAGAAACAAAACTAAATAGGAAATATTTCTTTGGTTTGGTAGATTTTGTGAAGCAGCGAAGAGCTTGTTTAATACTTAGATGGGTGACCATTTATATATCCACCAACCCCTTCGCACGAGCTAGATGTGACACAATATCGATTTCTTAAGCATAGTTTAATAGATTTGAATTCAGAGTCGTCCTTCTCTTAGGCCGATTGCATAACCATGGTTAGGCCATCCCGCCCTACTATTTACCCATAGCAAGAGGGAGCATAGTTGGATTCATACCTTTCCCAAGGGTATTAGCGTTATGTGAAATGCAAGTAGCCTCGTTCGGGACTTGAAGTCGCATTGAAGAGTCCATTTGCTACGACTCTAACCATTACAACACGCGCCTCCATAGATGGGTAACCATTTAAGCAACATCAGGTACTGTAAGCAAACGGATATCAAAATGACTTGGTTCAGTATTAAATTACTCGAAAATGGTTGATATGTCGTAAAACAAACCATCGAAACCAAACAAGGAATAAAGAAAAACAAACAATACATAGAAAAATCCCATGAAGACTATGGATATGATCGAAAGCGTTTATGAACAGAACTTTGGATACCTCCTCTCTCAACTGGACCTTGATACAAAAAAAAACAGCAAGACAGCGAAAAAAAAAGATTATTTCGACTGCTAGACGAAGACGAAGAAGGTGTTGACCAAAAGAATGTCTGGCTTGTGAGAAGACAGTGAACTCACTTGTTTTTGGTCCCCACTCAGCACAAACTTCTTGATTCGAATATCTATTCCCCCCCCCCTTCTACGATAAGAAATAAGAATTCGGCGTATAAGGCCAGATAACCAGGATTCACATTTTTGCATTTCATCTTAGACAATTTGGACGGTGACATTTTTAACCAGAGGGTGTTCCAAGTGGAAGAATTGAGACCATCCAGAAAACAGTATTGTTAAGATTAGCCATAATACTCAGGAGAGTCCTGGAGACCTGTTGTTACTCAAACTTCAGTGAAAGTGGGAAACACTCTTAAGGAGTGAAAACAAAAGAATAAATATAAAAAAAAAAAAAATAAACAATTCTTATAACTCAACACTTTTTTTTGCTGGTGGTGATGGGTACAAAAAGAAAACCCCGGATATTAATAAAATATATGTTCTATATATTTGTTTTATAATTGTTTATTCTTTATAAATTGTTCTTTTTTTTGTTTTGCTTTTTGTTATGTATCATCCTATATTAATTTGTTTTACGTTTTAATAATTTTCAACTAATTTTTATTCTTTATAAATTGTTCTTTTTTTGTTTGCTTTTTGTTATGTATCATCCTATCGTTTTACGTTTTAATAATTTTCAACTAATTTTTTATTCTTTATAATTGTTCTTTTTTGTTTTGCTTTTTGTTATGTATCATCCTATATTAATTTGTTTTACGTTTTAATAATTTTCAACTAATTTTTTATTCTTTATAAATTGTTCTTTTTTTGTTTTGCTTTTTGTTATGTATCATCCTATATTAATTTGTTTTACGTTTTAATAATTTTCAACTAATTTTTATTCTTTATAAATTGTTCTTTTTTTGTTTTGCTTTTTGTTATGTATCATCCTATATTAATTTGTTTTACGTTTTAATAATTTTCAACTAATTTTTATTCTTTATAAATTGTTCTTTTTTGTTTTGCTTTTTGTTATGTATCATCCTATATTAATTTGTTTTACGTTTTAATAATTTTCAACTAATTTTTATTCTTTATAAATTGTTCTTTTTTGTTTGCTTTTTGTTATGTATCATCCTATATTAATTTGTTTTACGTTTTAATAATTTTCAACTAATTTTTTATTCTTTATAAATTGTTCTTTTTTTGTTTTGCTTTTTGTTATGTATCATCCTATATTAATTTGTTTTACGTTTTAATAATTTTCAACTAACTTTTTATTCTTTATAAATTGTTCTTTTTTTGTTTTGCTTTTTGTTATGTATCATCCTATATTAATTTGTTTTACGTTTTAATAATTTTCAACTAATTTTTATTCTTTATAAATTGTTCTTTTTTGTTTTGCTTTTTGTTATGTATCATCCTATATTAATTTGTTTACGTTTTAATAATTTTCAACTAATTTTTTATTCTTTATAAATTGTTCTTTTTTTGTTTTGCTTTTTGTTATGTATCATCCTATATTAATTTGTTTTACGTTTTAATAATTTTCAACTAATTTTTTATTCTTTATAAATTGTTCTTTTTTGTTTTGCTTTTTGTTATGTATCATCCTATATTAATTTGTTTTACGTTTTAATAATTTTCAACTAATTTTTATTCTTTATAAATTGTTCTTTTTTTGTTTTGCTTTTTTATGTATCATCCTATATTAATTTGTTTTACGTTTTAATAATTTTCAACTAATTTTTATTCTTTATAAATTGTTCTTTTTTGTTTTGCTTTTTGTTATGTATCATCCTATATTAATTTGTTTTACGTTTTAATAATTTTCAACTAACTTTTTATTCTTTATAAATTGTTCTTTTTTGTTTTGCTTTTATGTATCATCCTATATTAATTGTTTTACGTTTTAATAATTTTCAACTAATTTTTTCTTTTTTAAATTGTTCTTTTTTTGTTTTGCTTTTTGTTATGTATCATCCTATATTAATTTGTTTTACGTTTTAATAATTTTCAACTAATTTTTTATTCTTTATAAATTGTTCTTTTTTTGTTTTGCTTTTTGTTATGTATCATCCTATATTAATTTGTTTTACGTTTTAATAATTTTCAACTAACTTTTTATTCTTTATAAATTGTTCTTTTTTTGTTTTGCTTTTTGTTATCATCCTATATTAATTTGTTTTACGTTTTAATAATTTTCAACTAATTTTTTATTCTTTATAAATTGTTCTTTTTTGTTTTGCTTTTTTTATGTATCATCCTATATTAATTTGTTTTACGTTTTAATAATTTTCAACTAATTTTTATTCTTTATAAATTGTTCTTTTTTTGTTTTGCTTTTTGTTATGTATCATCCTATATTAATTTGTTTTACGTTTTAATAATTTTCAACTAACTTTTTATTCTTTATAAATTGTTCTTTTTTTTGTTTTGCTTTTTGTTATGTATCATCCTATATTAATTTGTTTTACGTTTTAATAATTTTCAACTAATTTTTTATTCTTTATAAATTGTTCTTTTTTGTTTTGCTTTTTTTATGTATCATCCTATATTAATTTGTTTTACGTTTTAATAATTTTCAACTAACTTTTTATTCTTTATAAATTGTTCTTTTTTTGTTTTGCTTTTTGTTATGTATCATCCTATATTAATTTGTTTTACGTTTTAATAATTTTCAACTAATTTTTTATTCTTTATAAATTGTTCTTTTTTTGTTTGCTTTTTTTATGTATCATCCTATATTAATTTGTTTTACGTTTTAATAATTTTCAACTAATTTTTATTCTTTATAAATTGTTCTTTTTTTGTTTTGCTTTTTGTTATGTATCATCCTATATTAATTTGTTTTACGTTTTAATAATTTTCAACTAATTTTTTATTCTTTATAAATTGTTCTTTTTTTTTTTGCTTTTTTTTATGTATCATCCTATATTAATTTGTTTTACGTTTTAATAATTTTCAACTAATTTTTTATTCTTTATAAATTGTTCTTTTTTTGTTTTGCTTTTTGTTATGTATCATCATATATTAATTTGTTTTACGTTTTAATGATTTTCAACTAATTTTTTTTCTTTATAAATTGTTCTTTTTTTGTTTTGCTTTTTTTATGTATCATCCTATATTAATTTGTTTTACGTTTTAATAATTTTCAACTAATTTTTATTCTTTATAAATTGTTCTTTTTTGTTTTGCTTTTGTTATGTATCATCCTATATTAATTTGTTTTACGTTTTAATAATTTTCAACTAATTGTTTATTCTTTATAAATTGTTCTTTTTTTGTTTTGCTTTTTGTTATGTATCATCTTATATTAATTTGTTTTACGTTTTAATAATTTTCAACTAATTTTTTATTCTTTATAAATTGTTCTTTTTTTGTTTTGCTTTTTGTTATGTATCATCTTATATTAATTTGTTTTACGTTTTAATAATTTTCAACTAATTGTTTATTCTTTATAAATTGTTCTTTTTTGTTTTGCTTTTTGTTATGTATCATCCTATATTAATTTGTTTTACGTTTTAATAATTTTCAACTAACTTTTTATTCTTTATAAATTGTTCTTTTTTTGTTTTGCTTTTTGTTATGTATCATCCTATATTAATTTATTTTCGGTTTTAATAATTTTCAACTAACTTTTTATTCTTTATAAATTGTTTTTTTTTGTTTTGCTTTTTGTTATGTATCATCCTATATTAATTTGTTTTACGTTTCAATAATTTTCAACTAATTTTTTATTCTTTATAAATTGTTCTTTTTTTGTTTTGCTTTTTGTTATGTATCATCCTATATTAATTTGTTTTACGTTTTAATAATTTTCAACTAATTGTTTATTCTTTATAAATTGTTCTTTTTTTGTTTTGCTTTTTGTTATGTATCATCCTATATTAATTTGTTTTACGTTTTAATAATTTTCAACTAACTTTTTATTCTTTATAAATTGTTCTTTTTTTTTTTTGCTTTTTGTTATGTATCATCCTATATTAATTTGTTTTAGGTTTTAATAATTTTCAGCTAACTTTTTATTCTTTATAAATTGTTTTTTTTTGTTTTGCTTTTTGTTATGTATCATCCTATATTCATTTGTTTTACGTTTCAATAATTTTCAACTAATTTTTTTTTCTTTATAAATTGTTCTTTTTTTGTTTTGCTTTTTGTTATGTATCATCCTATATTAATTTGTTTTAGGTTTTAATAATTTTCAACTAACTTTTTATTCTTTATAAATTGTTCTTTTTTTGCTTTGCTTTTTGTTATGTATCATCCTATATTAATTTGTTTTACGTTTTAATAATTTTCAACTAACTTTTTCTTTATAAATTGTTCTTTTTTTGTTTTGCTTTTTTTTATGTATCATCCTATATTAATTTGTTTTACGTTTTAATAATTTTCAACTAATTTTTATTCTTTATAAATTGTTCTTTTTTGTTTTGCTTTTGTTATGTATCATCCTATATTAATTTGTTTTACGTTTTAATAATTTTCAACTAATTTTTATTCTTTATAAATTGTTCTTTTTTTGTTTTGCTTTTTGTTATGTATCATCCTATATTAATTTGTTTTACGTTTTAATAATTTTCAACTAATTTTTTATTCTTTATAAATTGTTCTTTTTTTGTTTTGCTTTTTGTTATGTATCATCCTATATTAATTTGTTTTACGTTTTAATAATTTTCAACTAATTTTTATTCTTTATAAATTGTTCTTTTTTTTTGCTTTTGTTATGTATCATCCTATATTAATTTGTTTTACGTTTTAATAATTTCAACTAATTTTTTATTCTTTATAAATTGTTCTTTTTTTTTTGCTTTTTGTTATGTATCATCCTATATTAATTTGTTTTACGTTTTAATAATTTTCAACTAATTTTTATTCTTTATAAATTGTTCTTTTTTTGTTTTGCTTTTTTTTATGTATCATCTTATATTAATTTGTTTTACGTTTTAATAATTTTCAACTAATTTTTTATTCTTTATAAATTGTTCTTTTTTTGTTTTGCTTTTGTTATGTATCATCTTATATTAATTTGTTTTACGTTTTAATAATTTTCAACTAATTTTTATTCTTTATAAATTGTTCTTTTTTGTTTTGCTTTTTGTTATGTATCATCCTATATTAATTTGTTTTACGTTTTAATAATTTTCAACTAACTTTTTATTCTTTATAAATTGTTCTTTTTTGTTTTGCTTTTTGTTATGTATCATCCTATATTAATTTTTTAGGTTTTAATAATTTTCAACTAATTTTTATCTTTATAAATTGTTTTTTGTTTGCTTTTTATGTATCATCCTATATTAATTTGTTTTACGTTTCAATAATTTTCAACTAATTTTTTATTCTTTATAAATTGTTCTTTTTTTGTTTTGCTTTTTGTTATGTATCATCCTATATTAATTTGTTTTACGTTTTAATAATTTTCAACTAATTGTTTATTCTTTATAAATTGTTCTTTTTTGTTTTGCTTTTTGTTATGTATCATCCTATATTAATTTGTTTTACGTTTTAATAATTTTCAACTAACTTTTTATTCTTTATAAATTGTTCTTTTTGTTTTGCTTTTTGTTATGTATCATCCTATATTAATTTGTTTTAGGTTTTAATAATTTTCAGCTAACTTTTTATTCTTTATAAATTGTTTTTTTTTGTTTTGCTTTTGTTATGTATCATCCTATATTATTTGTTTTACGTTTCAATAATTTTCAACTAATTTTTATTCTTTATAAATTGTTCTTTTTTTGTTTTGCTTTTTGTTATGTATCATCCTATATTAATTTGTTTTACGTTTTAATAATTTTCAACTAACTTTTTATTCTTTATAAATTGTTCTTTTTTTGCTTTGCTTTTTGTTATGTATCATCCTATATTAATTTGTTTTACGTTTTAATAATTTTCAACTAACTTTTTATTCTTTATAAATTGTTCTTTTTTTGTTTTGCTTTTGTTATGTATCATCCTATATTAATTGTTTTACGTTTTAATAATTTTCAACTAACTTTTTATTCTTTATAAATTGTTCTTTTTTTGTTTTGCTTTTTGTTATGTATCATCCTATATTAATTGTTTTAGGTTTAATAATTTTCAGCTAACTTTTTATTCTTTATAAATTGTTTTTTTTTTGTTTGCTTTTTGTTATGTATCATCCTATATTCATTTGTTTTACGTTTCAATAATTTTCAACTAATTTTTTATTCTTTATAAATTGTTCTTTTTTTGTTTTGCTTTTTGTTATGTATCATCCTATATTAATTTGTTTTACGTTTTAATAATTTTCAACTAACTTTTTATTCTTTATAAATTGTTCTTTTTTGCTTTGCTTTTTGTTATGTATCATCCTATATTAATTTGTTTTACGTTTTAATAATTTTCAACTAACTTTTTATTCTTTATAAATTGTTCTTTTTTTGTTTTGCTTTTTTTTATGTATCATCCTATATTAATTTGTTTTACGTTTAATAATTTTCAACTAATTTTTATTCTTTAAATTGTTCTTTTGTTTGCTTTTTTATGTATCATCCTATATTAATTTGTTTTACGTTTTAATAATTTTCAACTAATTGTTATTCTTTATAAATTGTTCTTTTTTGTTTTGCTTTTTGTTATGTATCATCCTATATTAATTTGTTTTACGTTTTAATAATTTTCAACTAATTTTTTTCTTTATAAATTGTTCTTTTTTTGTTTTGCTTTTTGTTATGTATCATCCTATATTAATTTGTTTTACGTTTTAATAATTTTCAACTAATTTTATTCTTTATAAATTGTTCTTTTTTTGATTTGCTTTTGTTATGTATCATCCTATATTAATTTGTTTTACGTTTAATAATTTTCAACTAATTTTTTATTCTTTATAAATTGTTCTTTTTTGTTTTGCTTTTTGTTATGTATCATCCTATATTAATTTGTTTTACGTTTTAATAATTTTCAACTAATTTTTTATTCTTTATAAATTGTTCTTTTTTTGTTTTGCTTTTTTATGTATCATCCTATATTAATTTGTTTTACGTTTTAATAATTTTCAACTAATTGTTTATTCTTTATAAATTGTTCTTTTTTTGTTTTGCTTTTTGTTATGTATCATCCTATATTAATTTGTTTTACGTTTTAATAATTTTCAACTAACTTTTTATTCTTTATAAATTGTTCTTTTTTTGTTTTGCTTTTTGTTATGTATCATCCTATATTAATTTGTTTTCTTTTACGTTTAATATAAAGAACAATTCCAAGTTTATGTGTTATAAAAAATAAAAAACAAATTTCTCTTACATAAAACCTAAATTTTTGCATTTAAAAGTAAATTCCCGTAAATTCTTAATATTTGTTGACAGTTATAGCATCTTGACGTGTGCACTATTTCTTTGTATGGAGGATTATTATACGCATAATAATCTTTTCTGAAGCAAAAACAAATTACTAATTTAGCATTTCCTTGATGCCTCACGATTTAACTCTTAATATTATTGAAAAAGAAAGTTGAGAAAATCAAAATTAGCATGTTAGAAATTATTTATATTAAAATTTTAATAATAGAATTTTAACTGAATTGTAATATCTGCTTTCTGGATATAAACGGGAGAATTATTTGTTTCCAAATAAAATAATAAATTTCTTCAAACACTGTTTAAATTTTACAGAGTATAATTATACAAGCATCACGGATTTGAACCTATTAACTTATGTACCCAGAACACATCAGTGAAAACAACAACAACAACAGTTTTCCCCAAAACCCAGAGTTTTTATTTTTCATCCGTAATAAGAATGACGACAATTTTTAATTCAAACATTATTTTCAAAAATTTATAAAATAAAAACCGACATATATTATGTCATTATTTTTAGCAAGATATTTTTAATACAATATTTTCTTTGATTAAATAAATACAATTTTGCTGTACATGAGATAAAAGTATTTATTTTACATTTTATAAATTTTAAAAAATCCCTGAAAACTAAAATAAAAATGTAGACAATAGGAACTTTTAATATAAAATTCTTTTGAAAATAATCTAACGATTAAAAAAAAGATACATATTTTCTTATTTACGAGATTTAAGTTTCAATGTTTAAGATGCCCTATTTCCAAAACCGATTTAGTAGCGAATTATCTTTTTTTTACATATGTTCCGTCATTAAATTGTCTTTCCAAAAATGTAAAATTTATTTATGTACAAAAAAAATTACTAAGATCTTTGTACGGGGCATCAATGCGCGAAATAAAAACTAACGAAAAAAATTATTAGCCTTTTCAATTTAGTAAACATTTATTTACAATAAAGGTTCGTCTTTTATCAATTCATATACCGAACGTTTTATTAAAAATCGGATAGTTAGTTTATTTTATTTGATTTTTAGAAGAATTTCCTGTGATCACCCTTTTTTAGAGCCAGTGATAATTTGCACATCCCTACCTTATAATATATTTATTTGCCAATATGGCCTGGAATTATAATTTGGCTTGTGACTTAAAACATTTTTTTTCTTTAAGTGGTGACCGATGTTCTACCCTTTACGACTTAACAAAACGACTAAGACTCGAACCTATAGGCATACATAAGGGCTGTTTTATACGCAAACAAAACTATCACATATAAAATGAACTGTGTGATAATAACTGAAGATTATATGATGGCAGAGAAGAAAACATTTAATCACGTAATAAGTGAAAACAGCAAACTGGCACTAAAGGAATTAAAGGGTAGACATGACTGGGCAGGAAAATAGGCCTACTGGAAATTGTGCAAAAGACTAAAATTTGGTCATGATGACAAATGATATATGCATGAAATAACAATTTCAATCTTCTAGTCGGAATCTACCTGGAAGTCTTGAGTTCAATCCTTGGGTTCAGGTTCTGAGAGCAGATAAAGCAACATTACAAGACATGAACAGTGGAATAAGAACAGTTGAACCAAGTATTCAATAGGCACTCCAAATCATCAACTTAATGAAAGGTTTTTATTTTAACTCATCACCGGTATCTTCGGCTTTCAAATATTTGAAAATAAACAAACAGATGATTTTTCGAACTTATATTGTATTTCACAAAAACAAATTTAACAAATTTTGTGATACGATTTCTGAACAGCATCCTTTTAGTTAAATAAACATAAAAATATTTTTCAAATAAAAACTGTTTTATAAATTAAATAAACATAATTGCATTTCTCTTCTGATTAAATAAAGACTATTCTATAGGTACCACCAATTTGACCCTGTGTAATTTTTTTTTGGGGGGGGCTACATTTAACACAATGAAACTTGCAGAAAAATTAATATTTTCTTCAAAATTTTTTTCCATTTGAAAGAAAAAACATTGAACAAACTCCTGATGATTTTTTGAATTTTTTATCAGCTTACAAAAATAATGAAAATTATGATTGAAAAACAATGTTTTCATGTTTGCACTGTTAAATCAACTGAAATTTAACGTAGCTAAAAACAAGTTACGATAAGAGGATTTTTGAAAAATCAATTAATGATCCTATTTTCACGAAAATTTCCATAAATGTTTACCATTGGATGTAAATACATCTGAAATAGTTTTTTTCTAGAATATATTAGGGGAAATATTTTTTTACGAGGTCTATCCCCCCCCCCATTTTATTTTATGAGATAAAAAAAAATGACACGGAAAAAAATGTTGTACTTTTTTTTCTATAAAGAGGCTGAATAACTATATCAATGAAATTGTATGAATGTACGAGGTGTAGTTTTTTTAGGAAAAATTAATGAAATCGGAAATAAAAAGTGCAAAAAAATGTCATAATATTAATATTTGAAAACTTTTTTTTGCTTATGTAACTGGTATGTACTATATTCTATTAAATTGTAAAAAAAAAAAACTTTTTTTTTTTAAATTAATTTTTACGAGATTTTCAATCTTTTGTGTGATTTAATATTTTCATTTTCTGCGTGAAATAAATTAAATTTTTTTTTTTTTCTGCGGAAAAAAATCGAATTTTTCACGGATATTTAAAATTATGATTTTTAGATTTCAGGTGAACTAAAAGTTGGTCCGATCCGAGCTCGATTAATATTTTTAAAAGAATTTGTAATTTGTATTGTTGAATAGTAATTTTTGGTTCTTAGAAAATACGGAAGAGCTAACCGACATATTTGTTTTACAAAGAGACGAGACGAGACGCTTCTGAGTAACAACCGAAGTTTGTTTTTCTTTGTTCAAAAAAGTTAAATAAAATAATTTTTTTCGCTATTAGAATACAAAGTAAGTACACAGGATTATTTTATCAGTTTTTCTCTTAGAAAAAATTTTTCAAATTTCATAATTTTCATTATTTTCCTAAGCTGAATTTTTTTAAAAATCATCAGGAGTTTTTAAAATGTTTATTCTTTCGAATGCACAAAAAAATTTCTAGATAATATTTCAAGATAAAAAAAAAGAATATCTTAAAAATCGATGAAAACAAATAATCGGTTATTGAATATGCACAAGACAAAAATGTAAATTAGAGCTATCCATACTTTTACTGGTTAATCGTAAAAGGGAAATAATTTGTAACTTTTCTGTCTATATTACGGTCTGAAAATTACCCTTTCGCATGTAATACGGACAGGTTTGTTTATTTTTTAAGATAACGATGTAATTTTTCCCAATCGGATAATTTGATCTTTGAATTAACTATTTTTCTTTGTAACAGCCCTGTACGATCTTTTTTGTACGAGATTTTTGATTAACAAAGTTCGGAAATATCTATTTCCGTTTTATTCAAGATGGCCTAAACTGATTGGTGGTACCTACTGTTCTAGTATAAAAACGTCTTTCGTCTTTTTTTAAATTTATCGTTAAGTGTTGAAAAATACTCATAAACTTCTAATTAAAAAGTATTTATTGAAAAAAAAATTGCTATTGAATTTTAATTTGATTACATGTATCAACCATCAACTTATTCAATTTATCGTAGGTTCAACATCTCCATAAACTTCAGATTAAAATCATTTGTTTACAAAAATTTGGAAGCGGAAGTTACCGGTGACGAGTTAAAATGTGAAACTTTCATTAAGTTGATGAATTCTTTTGTGTGTGTGTGTGTGTGTGTGTGTGTGTGTGTGTGTGTGTGTCTGTGTGTGTGTGTGTGTGTGTGTTTGTGTGTGTGTGTGTGGGGGGGTTACTGGATGCTTGATCCGTATGTACCACCAATTTGACCCTGTGCAATTTACCCCCCCTACATTTAACACAATGAAACTTGCAGAAAAATTAATATTTTCTTGAAAAGTTTTTTCCATTCGAAAGAAAAAACATTAAATAAACTCCGGATGATTTTTTAAATTTTTTATCAGCATAGGAAAATAATGAAAATTATGATTGAAAAACAATGTTTTCATTTTTGCACTGTTAAATCAACTGAAATTTAACGTAGCTAAAAACAGGTTACGATAAGAGGATTTTTAAAAAATTCTATGAAAAATCAATTAATGGTCCGATTTTCACGAAAATTTCCATAAATGTTTACCATTGGATGTAAATACATCTGAAATAGTTTTTTTCTAAAATATATTAGGAGAAATATTTTTTTACGATGTCTATCACCCCCCCCCTATTCTATTTTATGAGATAAAAAAAATGATGTGGAAAAAAAATTTGGTACTTTTTTTCTATAAAGATAAGATATATCAATGAAATTGTATAACGTACCGAATTATAGTTTTTTTAGGAAAAAATAATGAAATCAGAAATAAAAAGTGCAAAAAAAATGTCATAATATTAATATTTGAAAACTTTTTTTTTCTTATGTAATTGGTATGTACTATATTCTATTAAATTGTCAAAAAAAAAAATTTTTTTTAAGAAATTAATTTTTACGAGATTTTCAATCTTTTGTGTGATTAAATATTTTTATTTTCTGCGTGAAATAAATTAATTTTTTTTTTTTCCTGTGGAAAAAAATCAAAATTTTCACGGATATTTAAAAATATGAATTTTAGAATTCAGGTGAACTAAAAGTTGGTCCGATCCGTGCTCGATTAATATTTTTAAAAGAATTTGTAATTTTTATTGTTGAATAGTAATTTTTGGTTCTTAGAATATATGGAAGGTCATAACCGTCATATTTGTTTTACAAAGAGACGAGACGCTTCTGAATAACAACCGAAGTTTGTTTTTCTTTGTTCAAAAAAGTTAAATAAGATAATTTTTTTCGCTATTAGAATACAAAGTAAGTATACAGGATTATTTTATCAGTTTTTCTCTTAGAAAAAATATTCAAATTTTCATTTCATTTTCGATTTTAAAAAGTAATACCAAAACCGAAGACATTTTTTTAACGTCAATTTCACGGTGACATTTTACTATTAAATTTTTTCAAGTTTTTATTCATGTTAATAGTAAAAACATTGTTTTTCGTTCATAATTTTCATTATTTTCCTAAGCTGAATTTTTTTTAAAATCATCAGGACTTTTTAAAATGTTTTTTTCTTTCGAATGCACAAAAAAAAATTCTAGATAATATTTCAAGATAAAAAAAAAAGTATATCTTAAAAATCGTTGAAAACAAATAAAATCGGTTATTGAATATGCACAAGACAAAAAGTTAAATTAGTGTTATCCATACTTTTACTGGTTAATTGTAGAAGGGAAATTTCGCATGTAATACGGGCAGGTTTGTTTATTTTTTAAGATAACGATGTAATTTTTCCCAATCGGATAATTTGATCTTTGAATTAACTATTTTTCTTTGTAACAACCCTGTACGATCTTTTTTTTTACGAGATTTTTTATAAACAAAGTTCGGAAATATCTATTTCCGTTTTATTCAAGATGGCATAAACGGTCTGGTGGTACCTATTGATCCGAACAGTTTACCTGTATGGATTAAATAAAATTTTGGTTTTAAATTCCCTGAAGGTTACCGACAATATCAAAAGACACCCGAAAAGGCCGGAAGGTACAGCGGCCGAATCTTTGTGAATATAAATAACCAAGATAAGGACAACAGTCTGCGACGTGTAAATAATGTAAATAATATCAACTTTGTTTAGGTTTCTTTGTTTAATGACATATCAACCTTCGTGGGTTATTTAATCCCAACGCTACATT
This sequence comes from Doryteuthis pealeii, assembly GCA_023376005.1. NCBI lineage: Eukaryota > Metazoa > Mollusca > Cephalopoda > Myopsida > Loliginidae > Doryteuthis > Doryteuthis pealeii. The sequence goes on along the minus strand of CM042175.1, from coordinate 50,533,868 downwards.
GTTTTGTTTATAAGATTTTTAGTCTGGATGAATAAACTCGCTACACGTGCGTTTCTGATTGTCAACAAAACCTTTTATGACTTGCAAAAAATTAATACGTTTATTGTATTTTGGGGGTTCTTTTCTGTCCTACTTTCTAAAGTTCAGGTTTTTTCAAAAAAAAAAAATGATTACCCATTGGCAATTCGTAATATGATCATTTGAAGAATTCTCGTTCAAATGATATCAGATTTTAACAAGGAATTATATACTCTCAAATATCTTATAACAATGTTTAGGTTCGAAATTATCCAAACCTCAATACTTAAAAAAAAATAATCATTTGTTAGTCCACAGTTACATGGTTTCAAGTTTTCTTATCAAACTAAGATTGAAGATCCCAGTCTGACCTGCTATTTACCTCTAGCTGGAGGGAGGACTATTTGCATTCGTACCTTTCAAGTAACTGACAATAATAATCCTTCTAACATTAATACTTAAAAAATGATAATCATTTGTTAGCCCTCAGTTATATGGTTTCAAGTATTCTTATCTAACACTAATAATTTTCAATCAATTATACATATGTACTAACACCTTCACACGATTAGGATATAACACAAGGTCAGTTTCTTAAAAGGACTTCAGGTTTGACTTCATAGTTGTCCTTCTCCTATACTGGTTGCCTAACTAAGGTTGAAGAACCCAGCCTGACCTGCTATTTACCTCTAGCTAAAGGGAGGATATTTGGATTCGTACCTTTCAAGTAACTGACAATAATAATCCTTAGTCTTCAAATCCTTTTAACATTGATACTTAAAAATAATAATCATTTGTTAGTACACAGTTGTTATAGATTCAAATATTTTTTTTATTTAACACTAATAATCGAATTTCACTGATTAGCACTAATAATTTCACTATTACATCTATAATGTAATATATAATGTATATTTTTTATATATAATGTATAGAATATAAATATGTAACATATGTAATATAATGTAATATAAATATAATGTAATATATAATGTATATTCTTATATATAATGTATATAAATTTTTATATATAATGTATATAAATCTATAATGTATATAAATCTATAATGTAATAATTTCACTAATTAACACTAATAATCTAATTTCAAATAAAACAATGATTTGAAAAGCTATTAATTAATAAAGATGATTTGAATTTAGATTGATTTTAAGCATTTCTAAAGGCTTCAAAATCACTATTGGACACAAATATTGTTTCGTTCAGCTTTAGTATAATATATATATATATATATATATATATATATATATATATATATATATATATATATATAACTGTGCAAGTGCTAGTAGTGGTTGACTTGCCATACTGGCGTCGAATGTTGTGTGTGTGTGCAGGTTTCAAAGCTCAAAGTATTGGATCAACTGCTCATGTGTCAACGTATTCAGCATTTCCCGTGTCTCGCCGGATTTCTCACACATTGTTCTTTCTTTCTTCTTTTCTTTCTTTCTTTCTTTTTTTTTTGTACCATTATAGTATGTGGTCCACCTTTTGAATATGGCCAACGAAATCATGTCCCTCTTATAGTATGTGGCCTACCATAAAAAGCATATTATAAGGTTATAATAATAACTACTAACCCTAACCTTAACCTTAACCCTAACAACTAACCCTGGCCCTATCCCTAACTCTAACCCTAAGCCTATTTCAAAATTTTAGAATATTTTAGAATTAAATAGATCTCTGATTCTTGTAAAATTCTATTTCTCTGAATGTTTGAGATGAGGCTTGATGATTAGTATTATCTGCGTTATTCGAACTATTGTCCTCATATTCAATGTTATCTGTACAACGTTTCGGCCAATGTGCCCTCCGGCCTTCTTCAGGTACTACTTGTCGGACTCGGGAACTTTCTTTTCGTAATCAGGAACCTTCTCACGGAACTTTTAATTTAACTGGACTGAATAAAGGGTTACGTTCAAAGTTCAATGATGGCTCCCGAGTCCGAAAAGGTTCCTGAGCCCGACAAGTAGTACCTGAAGAAGGCCAGAGGGCACATTGACCGAAACGTTGTACAAATAACAATGAAGATGAGGACAATAGTCCGAATAACGCAGATAATATTAATCATGTAAAATGTTGGATAATTTTTTTTAATCATTCTTAATTACTATATACAGCTTATAACTGAATTGCATTTCTTGAAATTGAATATATGTAAAATATAATTAGTTTCAATAAATTGCCTACTACTTATATCTATAAATATACTCTTACTGAGGTAGGACACATTCAAACCGGGTAGGCCACATACTATAACAGAATCAAAAAGTTTGGCCACATACTATAACGGCACCTTTTTTTTTCTGAAAAGGCCATTTTGCGTCGTATTTTCTTACTGCTTGCTGTAGCTTATACAGCAGATTCGGCTTGAACAGGTGTATTTGCAAGAAGCTCTAGATCATCTGCGTAGGCTTTATCGTCTGTATTTTTAAACCATCAATGAAATAAATCAAAGATGGGAGTCTGCATGTTTAACTTTAGCAAATTTTAGTGATGTTTAAATAAACGATTTCTCCTGAACGTGTCTTCAAAATTGATGATAAAAAGAGGAGCAAAAAAATGAATGAAAAAGAAGGGATGAATGAAAATGAAGAAAAGAATGAAAATGAAGAAAGACGGAAGAAAAAGAGAAAAAGGTGAAAAATGAAGGTGTAGAGGAAGAAGAAAGGAATGAAAAAGAAGGGATGAATGAAAATGAAAAAAAGAATGAAAATGAAGAAAGAAGGAAGAAAAAGAGAAAAAGGTGAAAAATGAAGGTGTAGAGGAAGAAGAAAGGAATGAAAAAGAAGGGATGAATGAAAATGAAGAAAAGAATGATAATGAAGAAAGAAGGAGGGAAAAGAGAAAAAAGGGAAAAATGAAGGGGTAGAGGAAGAAGAAAGGAATGAAAATGAAGAAGTGAATGAAAATGAAGAAAAGAATGAAAATGAAGAAAAGAATGAAAATGAAGAAATGAAGAAAGGAAGAAGAAAAAGAGAAAAAAGGGAAAAAATGAAGGTGTAGAGGAAGAAGAAAGGAATGAAAATGAAGAAGTGAATGAAAATGAAGAAAAGAATGAAAATGAAGAAATGAAGAAAGGAAGAAGAAAAAGAGAAAAAAAGGGAAAAAATGAAATGAAAGATCCAAAAGAAGATGTAGAGGATGAAGAAAGGAATGAAAATGAAGAAGGGAATGATAATGAAGAAAGGAAGAAGAAAAAGAGAAAAAAAGGTGAAAATGAAATTGATGATCCTAAATAAACTGGACTAAGTAGAGTGAATGCTGTTGCTTTTGTTACAAGGAAGATGTTAGAAAAAAAGAAACGAGAAAAGATATAAAAATTGTCTGAAAATGCCATGCCAATGGGACTGAAATAAAAAAGAACAATGATTCTTTTAACGCTAAAAAAAGAAAAAAAAAGAAGGAAATAGAAATAAAATTAAAAACAAAACAACGACTCGCAACGAAAACAAAGAATTTATTTAGCGAAACAAGTAGAAGAAAGAGAGAATGGCTAAAGTGTTTGAACATGATACCAATGCCGAACATTCTGATAATTAAGTGTTGTAGGATTGAAATGTTTGAAAACTGAACACATACATAAGATAATAGGCAAAAGAAAAGGGTTTGTTTGTTTTATTAGGACAAATTTCAGGTCCTCCAGGAAACCCACCCTTTCTTTATTTTGGGGAATCTGTTTTTTGCTCTGTTTTGTTTTGGTTTTGTTTTGTTTTGCTTGATCAGATACAACATTTGAAAATTTTCACCACCAAAATGTAATTTGTCGCTACGTCCACTACTTATCTATAGAAAGATGAAAGATTGTGAAAAACAAAGAGCATATATATATATATATATATATATAAATTGTAAACAAGGTTTGTTTAGAATAGCTTTTTGCCGATAATTTATGGGAGAATAAGTGCTTAATTGGAGTCGGACCTAATTTTGAAAATTAATTAATTAATAATGAATTAGGCGGGAATACCTATTAAATGTATGGCTAAACAAATCGAGACATTTAATAGGTATTCCCGCCTAATTCATTATTAATTAATTAATTTTCAAAATTAGGTCCGACTCCAATTAAGCACTTATATATATATATATATATATATATATATATATATATATTCACAACTCATACGCTGAGTTGGCGAGGGCCGGTATCGAACTAGGAGCCTTGCGGGTCTAACTTACTATGCAGTATTATGTCAGACTAGCTTGCTAACTATTAAACCATGCCCATATTTTACCCTACTCATTGGTCACGGGTCGGATATGACATAAGATTGTAAGTACGGGAAATCCAACGAGGATCGAACTTGATATTCATTAGTTACACTAGTACAAAATAAAAAACGCCATCCGGACAATGTAAAAATAGATTTTTGAAACATATTGCCTGAGGAGTGGGAGTAAATAAATTCAATGTCAGCGAGTTTCTACCCTAAGTAAGTAAAATCATCAAATTCATTAAAGAATTAAAAAATAAAACAATTTGAAATGTAAACTTTAAATATATATTAAAATAAAACAAACTATGTATAGATATATAATACCAGTCATGTATTTATTAAAACTTGTTTTAAAAAAACAATGAGGACTGTCTAATCTGGCGTTCAATGTCCCATCCTGGCGTAATGTTTTGTTTTACAGCATATCATATTATTAGGTATTATTCGAACACAACATGTTGGACATAGAAAGACGTCCAATCCTGGCGTAATGGTTAGTAAACTAGTCTACCAATTCCACATGATCCCTCTCTCAGTTGAGAGTACAGAATCGGCTTTGGTAGTCTGTCATCCCCAAGTCTGATTAAGTGACCAGTCCATCTCAGGTTGCTCTGGACAAGTGTATCGTGCATGCCAGGGAGTCCAGTTCTCTTCCGGATGGTTCTGTTTAAAAACATGCTGCTACCACTTGACATTTAATATACTGTGCCAGAAAGATGAAGAATGGTAAAAGGCCATGGGGATAAAGAAAAATGATAAAACCAATCTCTTGGCAATTGTAACTTATGGGAAATAAAATACTCATGAGTGAAAAAGAAGCGGCCTTGTGTTATTATTAAAAGCTTCAAATGGCATAAGGCAAGATAACCCTCAGCCCCAGGTTGGTCCAGACTCCATGACATCATAGAACTGCCATTCCACCCTCTCCGATGTATTACCAAAACAGAGATAAGTATATTGAATATTTCTTTATCCACACATTGTTCCCTCTTGTATGTATTAGAAGCATGGAAAAGTATAAAATAAGGAATAATAACCAAAATTCAAAGTGATGAATATTATGTTATTTTTAATCTTATTTTAAATTCTGATAATTCAGGTAAATCTCTACCTTTCCTTTAACACTTGACAAAAGGCAGAGGTCTAACTGAAATATCAGAAATAGTGGTTTAATACCTTTTGCATTCAAAAAAACTTCACACATGGCTATATTGTCAATTGGGAGCACCATCAGAAATGACTTTCAAGTTATTACAACTAAATAGCAAGTTCGATGCTCGCTGGATGCCCTTTACTTGAGACCTGGTGTCATTATCTAACCGTGGCGAACGTATTGGATAAATATAGGATATGAGATACTTTTAAAAAGAAAACATGAGACGTTTAGCGCACTAACAATTGAAATGTGGTGTAGCAGCAATATTAGAGCAACCTGTCCCGCGTGAACGCGTGGAATAACTTACTGGAACCTCACCACCAGCGTCATACCTAGGATGCTTACTAGATTATGGGAAATTTGGTTTCAGATTAGGGACACTTTTACGTATAATTTTCTAAAATTTCAATTAGTTTGTTTGTTTGTTTTGTTTTGTTTTACGGCATATCAACCTCGGTGGGTCATTTAATGCCGACAAAGTTGTGAAATAAATTCATTCTTTATGCATAATACAATTTTGTTTATAAATACATGTTTTTCTATTCAACCCATAGATGGGACCCTAACAGGTACTACCACTCCGGGTCAGAGTGGACCAGGGAGCAATGGTGATGAATGGGGTGCTCCACATTCCCCAAACCTCCAAAACTGGAACCTCACCATCAGATAGATTTTAACGTCATTCCCAGGACATGTAGACCCTCAGCCACCGCCCTCTAGCACCCATATGATAAAAAGGGGTTGGGGCTTGCCATAAGGGCAATAGGGTTGGGAAAATCATATAGGTGCTAGGGCTTGACGTGACCAGCCGATTCATCGGAGGGGGCCTCTCCGACCGACCGTCTAGCCTAAGTAAGGACCAAAGTGGAGTATTGCATGTCATGAACTGCTCATCCACATGGGCTCTATCCTTAAGCATCACGGGTCGCCACCCACGGCCAACAGGTAGCCCCATTGGGGGAGTCTTACCCCTCTGCAGAGGTGCAGTCGGTGGATTCTAACGCCCCACCGACAGGGCGGATTTCAATTAGTGTGTGATGATGCTTGTAGTGGAGGGGGTGAGCATTACGCAATATCACCAGTGGTACCAGCGTTTCAAATCGCGAAGATATCATGAAGAAGATCCCAAATCTAGGAAACATTTCACATCAACAGACAACGATCACAATGAGACGCAGTACGAGCCGGTCCCTGTCGATTTTCTTCTTTTTTTTCTTTTCTTTTTCCTTTCCAAAGTTAACAGTCCTTCCGAAAGATCCTCATTTTTTTTTAGAAAATATGGAAGAAACAAGCTTTATTATTTCACAAAATGCCTTCCATACCCGAAAGAGAGAGAAAAAAAGGGAAACGTATTAATAGAGACGTTGAATGTTAACTTCATATTTGAAGTAGATTATTTGGTATGGTATATTTGTTTAATGGCATATCAGCCTTCGTGGGCTATCTAATTCCAAAGCTATCCTTTTATAAGAACAGTAATGGTATTATTTAATCCATAGCTTGTAGATGAGAGGGTTCATACCTTTCTCAATGGTATTAGTCTAAAAGGGAACTAAGCGAAATTTTTCTGTTTTAATTTTGCCGATGATTTGCAATTTTAACAATTGCAAATCATCGTCAAAATTAAAACAGAAAAATTTCGCTTGGGCATAGATTTTAATGAATTTAATCCTTTCTAAGGACACGATTTCTGTTATTTTAACTTAAATCTAACTTAAATGTCTCTATTAAAGTCTAGCTAAAAACAAACATGTTATTTCGAAACGATCTCTGTCTTCGAGACACACATGTATACCAGTTATCTTGCCCTTTACTTTATTTAGAAATGTCAACTTTGAAATGGTGAAACGTGGGTCGTAATAGGTTTTTCTCACTCCTACTATTATGGATTGGTATGGCAACCAGTCTAGGAGAAGAAAAACTCTGAATTCAGACCTGTTCAACTCCGCTTAAGAAATTGACCTAGTGTCACATTCTGCTCGTGCGGAGGGGTTGGTTGTTGGGATTATTTGGATATAGGATGTGCTCTAAATACCCACCTCTATTTATAGACTAGCCACGGTCATGCGATTGACTCTTGTAACCAATCACTAGCAATACTACTGGCCTGATAGAATACTTACCCCCACCCCACCACATTGGTCATAATTAAAACTGCACTCTTTGAGGACGGACAGACATTGGATTGCCGGATCTGTACCAATACTCTCGAAAGACGTATACGATTACCAGTAGCTGACAACACTTTAGTAACCAACAGGTTTCATATTATCAACGGACTCTTTATCAAGGATCCAATTCCACAAGATAAGCGCTTCTGCTATAAGGCCAAAGAATGGCCATTAAAAACGTAACATTGGTGAGTATATATACTGAAATAAAAGTGGAAGAGATTATCTATCAGGCAATTAGAATCCCCGATATAAAGTTTCTTCTTGGAGGTCCAGTACTTGTAGAGTTTGATAAATATATTCCAAGAGTCGAGCTCACTGCCAACTGTTTATGATAGCAGAGATAAAAGAATTGTCAGTTCAGGACACTTGAATACCAAGATATATAAGGTTAATTCAGTTCGTTGCATAGCTAGGAGGAATATGGGCGGTCTGCCCCGGGCGGCACACACTCTAGCTATGCCACTGTGAATGTGGGCAACAGCACGCTGGCTGGTCTATTGAAATAACATACTGCGATCGAATTCTGTTCACCATAACATCCAATATTTCTCCTCATAGGGGCTGGCGTCCAATTGAATGGCTCCTTTGATTTTGTGTGTCTCTGTGAGACAAATATTGCAAATTTTACACATGATCGATTCTGTAAGTAAAAGTAAGTGCAGTGGCCTATAGTGAGTATCAGCCGGGCGGCGATTGAGTCTATTTCTTTTTCACTAGTGCTAGACCAGGAAGATTGTCTTTACGTCGGAGTGGAGCTCCACACTTACCATCAACTCCTCATATTACTGCGCAGATCCAGGCCATACTACTTATATGCTGAGTTAGCGGGAGCCAGTTGTGGTTCCTAGACGTATCTTCTACCGACTGAGCTAGTTACTGGGACTATGAGTAGTAATTTTATCACGGAAAACTTTTTTTTTTAAAGCAAAAGAAAAAAATGAAAAGATGATATATGAACAGAGGAAAATATATCACTGACCTGTGTTAATTCTTTTCCAAAGGTCAAAGGTTTATCAAGTGATATATGATCGCCATTTATAATGAACTCAAAAGTACCATTCATTATGTTTAGTCAGGTCTAGTTTTTAAGACGAGTCTTAATAAGTTGTACACAATAATGACACTTATTCAAAAGCCTTGTCAAAGCCATAATATTTTTCTATGCATTTCCAGTAAAGCTTGTATCTTTAAAATTTGATTTGATTAGAAAAAAATGAGTATGTTTTTTGGATTCAGCATAAAAATCAATAATTATACTTTGAAAACATCGCAGGCCAATAATGGCTTATTCAATACAGAATATTGCTAATGATATTGCTGCTTTGAATTGCAAATATGGGATATTGTCGAATATATTGTCCAATAGTAATCAAATAAAAAGAATCTGGAGATCACACTGTTCTAAAGCTGGTGTAATGTCGTCAGAAATAAAAATACAAGCACATGAACAACCAGCCATAATGAAGGATATGTATATATATATATATATATATATATATATATATCTTATTATAATGGAGATTGTGTGTTTTTCTGTCTGTAACCGAAACTATATTCCTACTCAAGTCACAATTCTCTTAGTTATTGACATCACATTCTCCATGATTTTATTTTCATCTAAACCTCAATTATTAATAAAATTGTCTTACATTATTAATACTGTTAACTATGTCTACATACTAACAACATGCAATTATATTTATATATACAATAAAATACCGGTTTACAGTGTGAATAGGAAGGCTAATTTGCATATTAATATTAAAAAATCGAATTTAATAAATATATGCTTAGTATTATTGATTTCTAACTGTTTGGTTTTATTTTAATTAATATAAGCAAAAATCTCTTCAATGAATCTTAAATGAAATCCATTAACAAGAAAAAATAATTGTCATTTTATTCTTTACTTCCTCTTATAACTAAATACTTAAATTAGAAAAAATAACAATGAAAGACGAGAGTGATGGAAGAGTAAGTTTCAGTTGTTCCATTTTTTATTATACTCCCTCTGTTTCAAATCTTTTATTATACTCCCTCTGTTTCAAATCTTTTTATCTGTATTCTTATTTAGTTTCATTAGCCTTTCTAATTTAATACGATACTTTATTACATTAAAACTTAAATACTTGCACCCGGAGGGTGCATATATTTGCTAGTATATATATATATATATATATACAGTGATGCTGATAGCTTTTTTAATTTGGTGCATACTGGGGTATACATATTTGTTTTGAATGAGTCCCCAGAAAAACTTATGGGACCCAACTAAAGCCGTCTAACTCCTACCTTGTAACCTATCCTGTGTAATTCATTTCTAAGAAACTATTGAAATGTATTTACATTGCTTTTGTTTACATCGGTTGTTAGAACTATATTATTTCATTCTTGACAAAAGTTATGGACTTGAAATTCATTTGGCGCCAGTTGTATTGGGTTTGGTTTAGTTTCTTTATTTAATGACATATCATCACTCATGAGTTATTTAATACCAAAGCCAACCCTGTAGAATAAGAGTACTATTACCATTTAACCCATAAATGGAGTGTCCCATTTGTATTGTCTTCTATTGTAAATATAGGTTGTCATTTTAAACAATGACAAAAAACAAACAAACAGAAAACGAAAAATAAACGTGAAACTGCCAGTAACGATATATCTGTTTGAATTTTAAAATCGTTTTTAAAATTAAGTATCTGACTAAAAGAGTTTTGAGACATATATCCGCCGATATGTAACAGATATCTTCCAAGTGGAGAGTTCACTGCCAGGTGTCCATGATCGCAGAAAACATATAATGGCCAGTTCAAGTCACATGGATAATTAAAAAAATAGTTTCTCTTCAACGAATGAAATAACCCTACACCAATCAATTTAACTAGGGCAAATCATGTTTTGCGATATTTGAAAGGCTCAATAAGTCAGTCACTAGTATTTAAAAAATCGACTGAACCCTTAAAATTACGGGGATTTTGTGATGCCGACTGGGCAGGTTCAAGTGACGGAAAAAGTATATCGGGATACTGTTTTAAATTATCAGACGAAAGTTCGATTATTTCTTGGAAATCTAAAAAAATAACCAGCTGTTTCTTTGTCAACGTGTGAAGCCGAATTTGTCAGTCTAGCATCGGCAAGTCAAGAAGCACTCTCTTTAAAGACATTACTTAAAAGTGTCGTAGAACCAGGGGGTCGTTAATAACCCTGTAACTATTTATTGTGATAATCAATCGAGCATATTACTGACAAAAAAAAAAAACATCATACACCAGCGATCAAAACATATTGATATCATCATCATCATCATCATCATGTCGCGCATGTAGCACGGGCATCCATGACAATCTTTCGCCAACCCTCCCTATCATTCATTACACCTGGAAGCTCCTCTGCGGAACAGCCAGCATCTTCAAATAACTGATCAATGTAGGTCCTTGCTGGGCGCCCCACACTTGCATGTCCATGTGTTGGCTTCCACAGGAGAACGTCGCTTATGAGTTCTTCCCTGCTTCTCCAGCAGTGTCCTGCATGCCTTGTCCGTCTCACTCGGATAGTTTGTGAGATGGGGGGCAGGTGACCGTACAGCTGTTTCCTTGTGAGGTGCTGTTTCCACGACTTATTCAAGACTGCACGCAGCATTCTTGTGCAGCTCCCATCTAGCTTATTCTCAAGACGCTTTGTCAGGGTCCAGGTGGTGCAGCCATACAGCAGCACCGACACAACCACAGCCTGGAAGAACTGTCGCTTCAGCTTTCCAGGGAGATCGGACCTCCATATGACTGATAATCTATTTGTGGCCGCCCATGCCTTTGCTAAGGGATGAAATAAAAAAAGGGGTCAATATTCTTGCAGTATATATATTTACCAACCCCTCCGCACGAGCAGGATGTGACACAAGGTCAATTTCTTAAGCGGAGTTCAACAGGTTTGAATTCAGAGTTTTCCTTCTCCTAGACCGGTTGCCTAACCAAGGTTAAAGAGCCCAGTCTGCCCTACTATTTACCCATAGCTGGAGGGAGAGTAGGATTCATACCTTTCCCAAGGGTATTAGCACTAAGTGAAATAATTGCCACGTCCAGGATTTGAACTCGGGTTGACGAGTCCATTTCCCATGACTTTAACCATTACACCACGCGCTTCCTCTTGCAGTATATAGAATCGGAAAAGAATATTGCGGATCTGTTCACAAAACCATTGAATAAGTTTATGTCTTTCTTATTTCTTTTTCATATTTTCTTCTCCCTAGACCTTCTTTCTTCCTTCCTTTTTCTTTCTTTCTTTCCTTTGATTCCTTCTGTCTCTCTATAAAGAATTTCCCTAACCTTTCTGTCTTTTTTATAGTTTTGTTCTTTTTCAGTACAAACGTTTTGTTTTGACGATTTTTGTTGTTGTTTATTTCGACCGATCAATTCTTCGGTCGTTAAACAAAATAGAAGGAAAATCAAAGCAGACACAAATCCCCCCCCCCTAAACCCCAACTACCCACAGCAATCTGTCATTCAAAGTCGATGCCTTAACCTGTCAGAATTTACTGTTACTATTATCATTATTACTAATCATTATTATAATTGTTCTTGTTATTAATTATCATCATCATTATTATTATTATTATTATTATTATTATTATTATTATTATTGGTAGTAGTAGTAGTAGTAGTGGACCATATGACCTTTAGGCACCCCTTTTGCGATCTCGATTCATAAGGATGTTTTTCATGTCCTGATGAAAGTTGCATAAACCGAAACACTTTAACATCGACATCACCATCAAGAATAAACTATACGGAACCATTTCGTGTTTAATCGCCTCTTTTGTGTGTGTGGCATGTCAATTATAACAACCTTTTAAACAAACTTTACGAAAACTATTCTCCTGACGATGAACTAGGCTCGAAACTACTTGAGAACAATTAAAACATTAAATAACTATTAAGAAATATTCCTATTTTTCTCATGACTTTTGTTCTTATCTACCTACCTATCTTACCCTTTTCATATCTGTCTATCTATCTATCTATCGTCTGTTCATATCTATCCATCTACCAATCTATTTATCCGTCTGTTCATATCTATCTATCTATCTATCTATCTATCTATCTCTGTCTTTTCATATCTATCTATCTATCTATTGTCAGTACATATCTATCTATGTACCTACGTATCTATCGTCTGTTCATATCTATCCATCTACCAATCTATTTATCTTCTGTTCATATCTATTTATCTATCTATCTATCTATCTGTCTATCTATCTGTCTTTTCATATCTATCTATCTATCTATCTATCATATCCTATTCATACCTATTTATCTATCTATCTATCTATCTGTCTGTCTGTCTTTTCATATCTATCTATCTATCTATCATATCCTATTCATATCTATCTATCTATCTATCTATCTATCTATCTATCTATCTGTCTGTCTGTCTTTTCATATCTATCTATCTATCTATCTATCTATCATATCCTATTCATATCTATCTATCTATCTATCTATCTGTCTGTCTGTCTTTTCATATCTATCTATCTATCTATCATATCCTATTCATATCTATCTATCTATCTATCTATCTATCTGTCTGTCTGTCTTTTCATATCTATCTATCTATCTATCTATGTATCTATCATATCCTATTCATATCTATCTATCTATCTATCTATCTGTCTTTTCATATCTATCTATCTATGTATCTATCATATCCTATTCATATCTATCTATCTATCTATCTATCTATCCTATTCATATCTATCTATTTTACTCTTTTCATATCAATCTTCTATTCATCTATATACAATTATGATTATCATTAGAAATTAACGTTTTTAATTCGTAAAATCTTCAAAGTGCTCAATGCACGAAAACGCAGAGCAATATCAAAATGTATTTAAAAAAAAAAAGGAAAGATATAAGACATAATATTTGGTTTTCTATTTTGATGCACTCTACATTCTTAAAAGATATTCTTTTGATTCAAATTCGAACCAATCATTCAACTAAAGTCTTTTTTAGAAGGAAACTCGTACAAGCCAATCATCACCAAACTTAATATCATAATAATTTAATTCATGGAAAATATACGTTTTGGATTGGATGTAAGTAAAGTCGACGGGGCGGCCTAAAGTCGGTATCAGCCAGTCAGCGAGGGAGTCTATCCCCTTTTCAATAGCGCTAGACCAAGGAGATTGTTTTTAGCATCTGAGGTGGAGCGCCACACCTACCATCAGCTCCTTACTTTACCGCACAGATCCCTGTGCTACTCATACGCTGAGTTGGCGGGGACCGGTATCGAACTAGGAACCTTGTGGTTTCTAGCCGAACGCTGTACTTCTCTATAAGTTTGAGATCTGCTCATCAGATTTACAAAAAGGTAAAACTTTAAAAAAAAAAAAAAGAAGATAAGTAATGTGAAATTATTTGACTAATTTTTTTTTTATACATACATATGAAGAGTGAAGGATTTTGAATAAATCCGACAAAATGTGGTTGAGAGTAGTGGAAAATGTGAATATAACAACACAAACTGCTGAATTCAATTGATATTTTGCCTCATTATTAACTGAAACTTTCTGAAACTTTAAAGTTTTGAGAAGGCTTCAGCTAATAATGAGGCGAAATATCAATTGAATTCAGCTGTTTGTGTTGTTATATCCACATTTGCCACTATTCTCAACCATACGCATATATATTACTTAAATAAATATATATTACTTAAGCCTCACGACTTGAAACGCTTTTTGAGCCTTAAGCAAGCTAGTGTTCAATACGTCTGATATAATATGTAATTATGAAATAATAATTATATATATATATATATAATATATATATATATATATATATATATATGGTAGTGGCAGCAGTGGAAATTAACCTCCTTGTCCTCAGGGGTTTGGTAGCAACAGGGGAAAGGTATATTGGCATATGTACCAGCAACGTGAGTCATGCCCAATCCCCTAATTCATTTGCTGCTTCTCCCATGATGGGTTTCGGGATGTCGAGGTTCACTGAATAAACCCCATCTCCCTAGATTTAGTCGTATCGATGGATCGTTTAACTACGGGCAAAGAGATGGACAATCGTCGGTGTGCTGGGTTCCATTTAGTTGGGGGGATCAGAATGGCGATGGGGTGCTTGTACTAATTTGATGGTTTCGAATCTGCTTAATTCTAAAATTTTATAAAATATAAATAAAAAAATAAAAAATTTAAAATTTAAATAAAAATTTTAATATATAAATTAAATATTTATTAATCTATAAACTTATAGTGTTCTGTGTTTTTATTGGTCCGTCTGGTTCTGCTAATTTAAATGACTACTGTGGTTAGTACTATTTATTTGCTCCTTATCTCTACAGTCAGATTTTAGCCCTGAAGAGCTTTATGCGAAACTAATAGTAGGTTCGTCTGACTCATTAGATTATCTTTATTACTGGCTCTACTTAGGTATCGAGCACTTTTTACTTATTAGCTTTCTCCTAGCTATTATATGAATATATATATATCTTATATACATATATATACGAATAAATTGTTTTTTCTTTTGGCCAAATACTGTACCAATAGATTATTTTTTTGTTGGTACGAATATCTTGGTCTTTTCTCTTTTTTTCAAAAATGTTTTTCTTCCTGGTTGATGTTTGGTAGTATATTTTTACAATCAAACTTTCTGCTGGTTTTTTTCTCTCCGCAAGGATCTACCAACGCACTTGGTATATTAAATATATATATATATATATATATATATATATTATATACACACACACACACATATATATATATATACATGTATATATATATATATATATATATATATATATAAAGTAAAGTCGACGGGGTGGGCTAGTGTCGGTATCAGCCAGACAGCGAGGGAGTCTATCCCCTTTCCACAAGCACTAGACCAAGGAGATTGTTTGTGTGTTTGAGGTGGAACGTCACACCTACCATCAGCTCCTCACTTTACCGCCCAGATCCATGTGTTACTCATACGGTGAGTTGGTGAGAGCTGGTGTCGAACCAGGAACCTTGCGATTCCTAGGCAGACGCTCTAACGACTGAGCTAAACCGACTAGATTAAGCTAGATTACCGATATTTTCAGGTTATATTTTCATTTACTAATATTTCTAATTCTATGACTGGGACAAGATAAAACCGAAACATCTTCATACGAATATTTTGATTTTTCCGACTTTTGTCCTCATCTTTATTGTAGTAGGTGAAAAGACGTTTCGATCGCTGTATCTTCTGACCTTCTTCAGGTGTTCACTGTTTATCCGAGCATAGCAATGATCCAACCCGAATTCTCATTCTGAATTGTTTGACTGTTGACCAAATAATGCGATGATGAAAATTCAAACGAATAATACCTTTATATGAATAATAATGGCGCGTGGTCTAATGATTGTGTGTTTGAGGTGAAGCGTCACACCTACCATCAAGTCCTCACAGATCCATGTGCTACTCATACAGTGAGTTGGTGAGAGCCGGTATCGAACCAGGAACCTTGCGATTCCTAGGCGGACGCTCTAACGACTGAGCTAAACCGACTAGATTAAGCAAAATTCCCGATATTTTTAGGTTATATTTTCATTTTCTATTTATTCATTTATTTTATATCTGTCGTAGGAAATGGACTCGTCGACCCGAGTTCAATCCCTTGACGAAGCAGTTTCCATTTCACATAGCGCTAATACCCTTGGGAAAGGTATGAATACGATTCTCCCTCCAGCTATGGGTAAATAGCAGGACAGATTGGTCTCTTTAACTATGGCTAGGTAACTAGTCTAGGATATGGAAAACTCTGAATTCAAACCTGTTGAACTCCGCTTAAAAATTGACTTTGTGTAACATCCTGCTCTTGCGGAGGGGTTGGTAAATATTATGCGTTTTTGACAAAATGACTTTAGCCCCCCTACAGAAAATAATTTACCAGAATTCAGGAAATTATCGGATTTTAATGAAATTTTCAGTGTTTATGTATCAATAAATGATCTTTATAATGCATTATTTATTTTATTTCAAAACTTTCTCATTTTTTTCAGGTCGCTTAATTTTGACCCCCTTATGTTGGGGGCGTAAAATGTTTTGCAAGTTGGTCATATATTGTACTAATTACAGTAGAAATAATGAGATAAAAGACCGAAGTTTTGAATAGATACAAAAAAATTTTTTACGCTTACGCTTCTATGAGAAAATAAGTACCGAAAATCGAAAAATAAAATGTAAAAAAAGTAATAAATAATTTATTTTTTAGAGCTTTCTTTTTTACTCATTTCGATAATTATTTAATTGGCTATTATTTTATAAAAGAAAAAAATATACATCGATGTTTTATTCTGCTTAAAAAGGGGAGGGGATACATTTTCAATCGAGTTTTTCTTCAAAACTTATTACTTTTGGCGCCTAAAATAAGTTTTGCATTAAGTAGATATTTATTTTTAGAATCTAAAAATATAACATTTTTAACTTAACATCAGGATTTTCATATTTTAAATGAATTTTATATATTAATTTTTCATAGCAAAAATACTAAATTAAAGTTTTGAAATAAAATAACTAATGCATTATAAAATTCATTAATTGTTAAATCAATACTGAAAATTTCATTAAAATCGGATAATTACCTGATTTTTGGTAATTTTTTTTTTTTTTGCAATCGCGAATGTAACAGTAAAATTGTAAACAAGCACTTAAAACCATCAAAAAAGAGGCTGAATGGCGGATCGCGTCGAAATTGACCAAAACAAATGGTTTTAAGTCTTTTAAAAATAAACTGCATATGTAATGATATTTTTCTTTTTTTAATGATGGTTATTATGTTACTACTTATCGATTTAGACAAAGTTTGACCTTAAATAATAGATTTACTTAGTTTTAATTCGCTTTTAAAATTCCTAGCAGACGACAAAAGTGCCTATAGCTAGTATATATATATATCTTATTATAATGGAGATTGTGGGTTTGTCTGTCTGTAACCGAAACTATATTACTATACAAGTCACAATTCCTTTAGTTATTTACATCATATTCTCCATGATTTTATTTTTATTTAAACCTCAATTATTAATAAAATTGTTTTACATTACTTACACTGTTGACCATATCTACATACTAATAACATGCAATTGTATTTATATATACAACAAAATAGAGGTTTACAGTATGAATGGGAAGGCTAATTTGCATATTGATCTTAAAATATTGATTTTAATAAATATATGCTTAGTATTATTGATTTCTAATTGTTTGGTTTTATCTTATTGAATATGAGCAAAAATCTCTTCAATAAATCTTAAAAGAAATCCCTTAACAAGAAGAAATAACTGCAATATTATTCTTTACTTCCTATTTTAACTAAACAGTTTAATTAGGAAAATTTACCAATGAAAGACGGGAGTAACGAAAAATGATGGAAGAGTTAGTTTCAAAGTTGTTCTATTTTTCAATCATACCCCCTCTGTTCAAAATCTTTTTATCTACATTCTTATTCAGTTTCATTAGCCTTTCTAATTTAATATCATATTTTATTATAAAATTTAACTAAAATACTTGCACCCGGAGGGTGCATATATTTGCTAGTATGAATAATAATAACGTTCGTATCATCATGTAGACAATCAGCATTGTTTTAAAAAGAATATGGAAACTAGTTAATTTTCAAACGCAAAAAAAAGCAGTACTAGACGCGTTTAGCCTTATATGATGAATTAAGAAGAATGCGGAGACTTGAGACCAGAATGTTGACTTTTTATGTAAGGAAAGTCTGTCCCCAAACCAGTTAAAAAAAAAGTAGAGATAAGCGATGACTAGTTTTGTTTATTTCACATTACGATTTGGCAAAGCGAGAACGTAATGCTAATTGTATCGTGAAAGGAATTTATAATTGAATGGATTTTCGAAGGAAATGGCGAAGAAAAATAAACAAAACGATTTAATGAAAACAAATGAACTTTTAAGAGTATCTATTCCAAGTTGTTCATATCTACGAGGAAAAGAATTGGAATGGATAAAGTAAATAAATAAACAATTAAAAATTGAAAATTAAAATAAGGAGTAGCCTGTTCACATCGGTCTAACATTCTTTCTTTCTTTCTTTCTTTCTTTCTTCCGTTTTTTTTTAAATATCTATCTATCTATCTATCTGTAAGTATGTATGTCTGTTACATAATCATTAGATTCTTGATATTTATGTACAGTAGTGTAGAAATCAAAATGGCTGTTATAAGTTGCAGCCCACGGCCTTGAAGGATGAGTGACAAGGCTTGACCTCATCCTGATCCTTTCCAGTGGATACCGTGAGAATCGGTGGAGGAGACTCTCTTCCGGTTTAGATTAGAAATAGATTTTAGTCAGTCGGCGAGAAACCACGACGGTGGTGAGTCGTGTTATACACGCTCCGACTCGATCTGCGCAGGTAGTCTGTTGGGGATTTCAGAATAAAATATGATCTAAGTAAATCGAAGTTTTGTGTTATTATCTAAAAACTACCAATGACACAGGGCTCCTGATAAAGAGAAATCCCCAATGGAAGACCAGACGCGAAGTCCTCAAGAGGAAGTCCAGACGCTAGAAGAATACCTAAGATAGAAAAGATGAACAGCAGAAGAATAGAAGAAAGTAAAGAAGTAATGAAAAGGGTATACAACATGTCTGTCTGTCTGTCTGTTCACATCTGTCTATCTATCTATCTATATATATACATTGTCTGTCTGTCTGCCTGTCTGTCTGTCTAATTATCACCACTTCATATCTATATATTTATTTATCGTCTGTTCACATGTATTATCTGTCATATTTATCTTTCTATGTCTGTCTGTCTGTTGTCAAATTATCATATGTTCATATCTATCTATCTGTCTATCTATCTATCTGTCTGTCTGTCTGTCGGTCTGTTCACATCTGTCTATCTATCTATCTATATATATACATTGTCTGTGTCTGCCTGTCTGTCTGTCTAATTATCACCACTTCATATCTATATATCTATTTATCGTCTGTTCACATGTATCGTCTGTCACATTTATCTTTCTATGTCTGTCTGTCTGTTGTCAAATTATCATATGTTCATATCTATCTATCTATCTATCTATCTGTCTGTCTGTCTGTCTGTCTGTCTAATTATCACCACTTCATATCTATATATTTATTTATCGTCTGTTCACATGTATCGTCTGTCACATTTATCTTTCTATGTCTGTCTGTCTGTTGTCAAATTATCATATGTTCATATCTATCTATCTATCTATCTATCTGTCTGTCTGTCTGTCTGTCTGTCTAATTATCACCACTTCATATCTATATATTTATTTATCGTCTGTTCACATGTATCTTCTGTCATATTTATCTTTCTATGTCTGTCTGTCTGTTGTCAAATTATCATATGTTCATATCTATCTAATTATCATATCTATCAAATTCATATCTATCAAATTATTATATATTATTATTATTATTATTATTATTATTATTATTATTCAAATCTATCAAATAATTATCATATCTATCAAATTTTCATATGTTCATATCTATCAAAAAATAAAAATACTACTCTGATGAAGGTCGGCAAAATCTGTGTACGGAACATTTTATGCATTTTTCCTATTATTATTATCATCATCATTTCAACTCCATCTGATTATTCTAATAATAATAATAACGTAAATCCGTATACATTTTGATAAACAGACCGAAACACATGTGTAAGTGATATCGATTAAAAGTGATATCGATAAAATTCATTTTTATCCATCTACATTTCTTTTCTTTAGTCATTTTTTCCTCATATCTATCTATCTATCTATCTATCTACTTGTCTGAATTTTAAAAAACAGCTGAGATTAAAATCCCCTTTTGAAAGATGTTTTTTTCATCTGATGAAGGTCGTCAAAATCTCTCTGTGTACGGAACATTTTATGCATTTTTCCTATTATTATTATCATCATCATTTCAACTCCATCTGATTATTTTAATAATAATAATAACGTAAATCCGTATACATTTTGATAAACAGACCGAAACACATGTGTAATTGATATCGATTAAAAGTGATATCGATAAAATTCATTTTTATCCATCTACATTTCTTTTCTTTACTCATTTTTTCCTCATATCTATCTATCTATCTATCTATCTATCTACTTGTCTGAATTAAAAAAAAAACAGCTGAGATTAAAATCCCCTTTTGAAAGATGGTTTTTTCATCTGTTCATTACTTCCTCTCTTTCCTCGTCATACTTTTTATTTTGTTTTTTTTTCTATAAGGATGGCTCTGACATTAAATAGCCCACAAAGGTTGATATGCCATTAAAAAAAACACAACAACAATCTATCAATCTTTCTGTTAGTCTCTTTCTTATTCTTATTCTTATTCTTTTTTTCACTCCTTGTGAGTTTTTCACACCAGCCTAAACTGATGTACTATTATTATTATTTCAATCCATTCGAGTTTTTCATACCCGCCTTAGCCGGTGGTTCACTCGAGGTTGAGTGACAGTAAGTCTTTTCAGGTCTCCAGCTCTTTTGAGTATTCCAGCTGATCTTAACAATGTTGTAGTTTGGATATTAATATCATTGTTATTACTTTTTTCACACCAGCTTTAGCTGATGGCCTTTCACTGGAGACTGAGTGACAACAAGTGTCCTCAGGTCTCCAGGACTCTTCTGAGTATTCTAGCTGATTTCAGCAATGCTGTTGTCAGGATCGTCCCAATTCCTCTGATTTTCAGTTTTCCCCGTCTTTTTTCCAAGCTTTTTGGGGCCGTTCCTAGTGCACCAACTACAATTGGTATCACTTTCAACCACATATTCTACAGCTTTATCAAGGTCCAGATATTTGTCTACCTTTTCGTTTTATTAGTGGTTCACTGGAGGTTGAGTGACAACAAGTCTCCCCAGTTCCCCGGGACTCTTCTGAGTATTCTAGCCGATCTTAATAATGCTGTAGTCTGGATGGTCTCGACTCTTCCTCTAATTTTAGTAAGAGAGTTTTTCACTCCAGCGTTAACTGATGGTATTTCCCTGGAGTCTAAGTGACAACAAGTCTTCTCAGGTCTCCAGGAATCTGTGTATTCTGGCTGATTGCAGCAATGCAGTAGTCTGGATGGTCTCAATTCTTCCTCTGATTTCCAGATCCCCCAGTTTATTATTATTATTATTATTATTATTATTATTATTATTATTATCTTTTTAACTTGTGTAGATTTTTTGTCTTCTTTCTATCCGGACTGAGCTCTCTGGTCTTCTATGTTGTTTTGGGTTGCCTGGTGTTGTTCTTGGGTAATACATCCTCGTATTTATTTCTTGCTTTTATTGATAAAAAAACAAACACTCATTTTTCTTCCTAAGTGTCTTGATGGCTTTTATGTAAAGTGTTCATAATAGAAAATAGAGACCGACAGCGATGATGGCGATAAGCAGCACAAGACTTGCTTTACCGTTACAGTTGAACCTTCCAAGACGGCATGCGGCGTTCAGTGAAAACATGATTTAATTGCGATGATGGCTCTTGATGGGATTCGAACCCGAGGGGCAATCCGTGGCAATCCGGATCGAGTCACTAGTTATGACGCACAGACCGACCGATTTCAGGAGCAACTGGAACAAATCTGGAAAAAGAATTTTAAAAAGAATTTTTATGGAATAAAAATAAATAAAAATAAACAATATTTATTTTATTTATATCTTATTATAATGGACATTCGGGATCTGTGTGTAACCGAAACTATGTCAAAGGTAACGCACAGACCAACCGATTTCAGGAGCAACTGGAACAAATCTGGAAAAAGAATTTTAAAAAGAATTTTTATGGAATAAAAATAAATAAAAATAAACAATATTTATTTTAGAGCGTTCGGCTAGAAACCACAAGGTTTCTAGATCGATACCGATCCCCGCCAACTCAGCGTATGAGTAGCACAGGGATCTGTGCGGTAAAGTAAGGAGCTGATGGTAGGTGTGACGCTCCACCTCAGATGCTAAAAACAATCTCCTTGGTCTAGCGCTATTGAAAAGGAGATAGACTCCCTCGCTGACTGACTGATACCGACTTTAGGCCGCCCCGTCGACTTTACTTTACTTTATATCTTATTATAATGGACATTCGGGATCTGTGTGTAACCGAAAGTATGTCAAAGTTAACGTTCCAAGACCCTCAGGAATTGCATAAGTTTATCAATGGGCTAATTCCATGTCAAATCATTCAGAAAAAAGTAAAATTGTCACCCACCCCCTTCAATTTTTCTGAAATTTTGTACAGGTGTGGATTATCTTAAAGTTAGAAAATCCCCAAAATTTGAGCTTCCAATTCCAAAAAAATGGCCAAGTTATGTGGATTTTTAGCTCTCCAAATATTGGGGGAGGCTTGGGTAATTCCATGGCAAATCATTCAGAAAAAAGTAAAATTGTCACCCACCCCTCTTCAATTTTTCTGAAATCTTTTTCAGATGTAAAGTAAAAAAAAAAGTAAAGTCGACGGGGCGGCCTAAAGTCGGTATCAGCCAGTCAGCGAGGGAGTCTATCCCCTTTTCAATAGCGCTAGACCAAGGAGATTGTTTTTTAGCATCTGAGATGGAGCATCACACCTAACATCAGCTCCTTACTTTACCGCACAGATCCCCGTGCTACTCATACGCTGAGTTGGCGAGGACCGGTATCGAACTAGGAACCTTGTGGTTTCTAGCCGAACGCTCTACCGACTGAGCTAACCCGGCCCCTTTTTCAGATGTGGACTAGGTTAATGTTAGACAATCTCCCAAACTTGAGCTTCCAATTCCAAAAATTGGCGGATTTATGTCAATTTTAACTCTCAAACATTTTCGCGAAAAATGGCAACATTTTGTAATCTATTTTTGTCTGTAAAATGAGTTCTAGTGCTTCCCTACTACTAAAACTTGGTTTATAAAAGCATTTCCATCCACGTAAACCATAAATACTATCAAAAAGTATTTAAGTTAACCAATTTTAAATATTGATGATTTCTGATTTTTTCCTAGCAAGATCAATATCTCAATGTGGCACTGAATCTAAGACAAACATTATTTTCTATTATTATTTCACATATATTGCACATTATTTGTGCCAAAAAGATAGTTTGATTTTTGCTTTGAGTATTTAATTTATAGTCAAAATCATTTATACATAGAATAAATACCATTTATTAATTATGTCTCTATGAAAATCTGAGTTGGATTTGCCATAAAATCGCTTATTGACACACAAAACTAACCGACGTCGGGAGTAGCAAGAACAAATCTATAAAAAAAAGATTGAAAAAATAATTAGAGAATTTTATGGAATTAAAAAAAGAAAAAAAAAAGACATGTTTATTTTATTTACATCTTATTATAATGGAGATTGTGTGTTTTTCTGTCTGTAACCGAAACTATATTCCTACTCAAGTCACAATCCTCTTAGTTATTGACATCACATTCTCCATGATTTTATTTTTATTTAAATCTCAATTATTAATAAAATTGTCTTACATTATTAATACTGTTAACTATGTCTATATACTGACAACATGCAATTAGATTTATATATACAACAAAATAGCGGTTTACAGTGTGAACGGGAAGGCTGATTTGCATATTAATATTAAAAAATCGAATTTAATAAATATGTGCTTAGTATTATTGATTTCTAACTGTTTGGTTTTATTTTAATGAATATAAGCAAACATCTCTTCAACGAATCTTAAATGAAATCCATTAACAAGAAAAAATAACTGTCATTTTATTCTTTACTTCCTCTTATAACTAAATACTTAAATTAGAAAAATAACAATGAAAACGAGAGTGATGGAAGAGTAAGTTTCAGTTGTTCCATTTTTTATTATACTCCCTCTCTGTTTCAAATCTTTTATTATACTCCCTCTGTTTCAAATCTTTTTATCTGTATTCTTATTTAGTTTCATTAGCCTTTCTAATTTAATATACTATTTTATTACATTAAAACTTGAATACTTGCACCCGGAGGGTGCATATATTTGCTAGTATCTCTAATATCTTCGCATCTGTCAGTATGTTATTCTCCATCGGATGGTGAGGCTCCTGTGCTGTGGCAATCGGCTGGTTATGTCCCAATAAGCCAACATCCTTGTTTAAGAATAATAGTATACTTAACCCATAGCAGCGTGGATGACGGGGTTCATACCTTTCCCAAGGGTATTACTCCAAAAGTGAATGTAATAGTGTGACTAGAGTTCAAACCCCCTTACCAATGCATTTCTATAGCAACATTATTTTCAATGCATTTCTATAGTAAAATTATAATGTATTGATAAATAGCCTATGTACGGTAAGTGTAACTTAGATTCAAAACTAATGGTTTAGTGGAAAAACACTGGAAAAATGTTTGATACTTTCTAACCCTGTATTGACCTCCCTTCAAGTTTGCCAAAGCGAACCATGTGAAAATAGCTAGGAAAGTCAGTTTCTGGCTGGGTCACTGGATGAGACAGCTGGCCATGGCATCTCTTGTCCAAATAGCCAACCTCTGTGCTTTTGACTGTCCCAACCCTCATGTCCCTATGGCAAGCCCCAACCTATTTGATCATGAATGATAAAATGCGGTGGCTGGGGATTTAGTGTCCTGAGTATGATGGTGAGGTTACCGTCCTGGAGATCTGGGGAAAGTGGAGCAACCCTTCATCACCATTGCTCCTAGGTGTACTCTGGCCTGGAGTTGTATTACCTTGTAGGGTCCCATCTATGCGTTAAATAGAAAAAGTGTGGTTAAAACTACCTGAGTACTCATCAAGAATTAATAAAACAAAAACATCTTCGGCATAAAATGACCCAACCAGGGTTGACCTGCCGTATAATTCAACGAACCAATCAACTTTATGTCACATTCAAGCAATAAATAAAAATGAACGAAACACTTGTACCCGGTCATAGTTAACGGAATGAGAACAGTCTACCTCGTGGATTGAATAAAGAGTTCGGTTCAATGTTTCGTGAAAGCTCCCGATTACGACATGAAGGCACCCGAGTTCGACAACAAGGTTCCCGAATCCAACAGGAAACACCTGAAAAAAGCTGGAGGGCACATAGACCGAAAAGATGTGTATATAACAATGAAAATGAGTACAATACTCCAAATAATCCAAATAACCCAAAATGAAAATGTATTTATCCTTCGGTTAAATTTACCGTTTAATTTTGAATGTTTGGTAATGAATAGATCTACCACTCCGGGTTAAATACTTAGAAGAGTCCTGGGCACCTGAAGAGACATGCTGTCACTCAGACTCCATTGAAAACCGTTAGTTTGAGCCGCTGTAAAAAAAATAAAAATAAATATATAAAAAAACTCGCATGGAGATACCTCGAAGTCGTTCAAAGAGCCTTTCACTCTCTCATTCCGCTAACAACGGATCTTGCTATATCTTCCTTAAAAAAGGGGTTATTAAGAGCTTCGATGAAAAATTCAGCCAAATTAACGGACCATATTACCTTTAGGCACCCCTTTTTGATCTCGATTAAGAAAGGACATGTTTTTCATTTACACCGTCAATATCCGGTTGTTTGTTAGGGGTTAGGGTTAGGGGTTAGGTTAGGGTTAGGGGTTAGTTTTATAATTTTTTAAAATCTAAAAATCGTCTGTTAAAACAACCTGATATTGACGGTGTAAATGAAAAAACACGTCCTTTCTTAATCGAGATCAAAAAGGGGTGCCTAAAGGTCATATGGTCCAAATTAACTGCTGGACACTCTCTTAATTCGACATTCTGATATGCTAACCTAATTAGGTTTTTTTTATCCTCGGATTTCCATAAGACTGATAATCTGTCTCGGCCAGACCATGCCTTCATTTTATGTGCATTGATATTGCTTTCTGTGGGTGAGATATTACTACCCAGGTACGCGAATTGTTCCACTGATTTTAGAGGCTTATTTTTAAAACCCATGAATTCAGTTTTATCTGAGTTCACATATAGGCCGATGTTCTGTGTTGCCTTCTCCATGTTATGTGGCAAGGATTCGGCTTGTACAGGTGTATTTGCAAGAAATGCCAGATCATCTGCGTAGTCTGCATCCGTAATAGTATGTGCCGGATATCGTCTGCACCTTGCTTTCTTTAATGTGAGGCATTTTTCTTTTGTGTGATCATCATTTAATAATAATAATAATAATAATAATAATCTTATTATAGTGGAGATTGTGTGTTTTTCTGTCTGTAACCGAAACTATATTCCTACTCAAGTCACAATTCTCTTAGTTATTGACATCACATTCTCCATGATTTTATTTTTATCTAAACCTCAATTATTAATAAAATTGTCTTACATTATTAATACTATTAACTATGTCTACATACTGACAACATACTGACAGCATGCAATTATATTTATATATACAACAAAATAGCGGCTTACAGTTTGAACTGGAAGGCTAATTTGCATATTAATATTAAAAAATCGAATTTAATAAATATGTGCTTAGTATTATTGATTTCTAACTGTTTGGTTTTATTTTAATGAAGATAAGCAAAAATCTCTTCAATGAATCTTAAATGAAATCCATTAACAAGATAAAATAACTGTCATTTTATTCTTTACTTCCTCTTATAACTAAATACTTAAATTAGAAAAAATAACAATGAAAGACGAGAGTGATGGAAGAGTAAGTTTCAGTTGTTCCATTTTTTATTATACTCCCTCTGTTTCAAATCTTTTATTATACTCCCTCTGTTTCAAATCTTTTTATCTGTATTCTTATTTAGTTTCATTAGCCTTTCTGATTTAATCTAATATTTTATTACATTTAAACTTAGATACTTGCACCCGGAGGGTGCATATATTTGCTAGTAATAATAATAATAATAATAATAATAATAATAATAATAATAATAAGAAGAAGAAGAAGAAGAAGAAGAAGAAGAAACAGCAACAATAACAACAACAATATGGATGCTTCAAGCGATAAACTGGAGAGATAGCATATAAGAAAACCTGGAAATGGCTAAGAAAGGAGAAACCTCAAATGGAGAGAAGACTAAGAACCTCGTGGTTATTTTGCCTTTGTTTTTATTAAGGCTCGAACGGACTTGACATGGTTCCATACTGGGCAGATAACTGCGCAAATAGTTTTTTTACTTGAGATGTTTGGATGCGTCTCTAGATAATCTACGATCCAATCAGACGGGATCCCATCTAGAAAATCGTAGGCTGGATTGATGAGTTCTGGATCTGTTGATTTATAGATCCGTTCTTTCTTTTTTTTAATGCTGCTATTCAGGGTTTCAGATCAATGAATTCTACGCATTAGAATCCACGAGAAACGACAATAAAATCGACAACTTAAATTTTCACGAAAATAGGTAGACTTATAATGCCTGAAAAAGGGCATTTTTGGGGCATCTTTGAAGCAACATATCTCCGTCAATTCTTAACAGAATTCAATCATATTTTACTATGTTATTCTACGCATCGAAATCTATCAGAAAATCATATAATATTGGCACTTTAATTTTTCACGAAATTTGTCATTTTCAGGCACTCTCAGGCGGATTATCAGGCCTCTAATATCAGCTAAATCTCCGAATTGAGCACTTTTTTCTGCATCAATGATTTCCACGCATCAGAATCCACGAGAAATGACAATAAAATCGACAACTTAAATTTTCACGAAAATAGGTAGACTTATAATGCCTGAAAAAAAAGGGCATTTTAGGTGCATCTTTGAAACACCATATCTCCGTCAATTCTTAACAGAATTCAATCATATTTTACTATGTTATTCTACGTATCGGGATCTATCAGAAAATCATATAATATTGGTACTTTAATTTTTTATTGTGATTTTTACCACACTTGTCACTGGACTTTGTGTTTGTAGTTTTACCAAACTATTTATCTAACAAATGTAAAAGACTTATACAAAATAAATTACAAAATAAATAAAACAATTTTATACTGACTCGTGAGTCTGTTCAAAATAAACTTATTGAAAAGTAAGACAAACTTGAACAGGAAATTAGTCGCTTAAAGTTTCCTGTAATTCAAACTCATTCGCTTGATACTGACGATCTAAACTATTATATAACTATATGCAATAAACTACAACGTTCCCTTTCTTTCTTTTTTTTTTCAAAATATCTAAATTAAGAATTTTACATGACGAACTCGTCGACATCTTATGATTTAATTGGTATATACGAAAAAGCTTTATACAAGGGAGAGTCAAAAATGATTTGCACTTTCGCCCTTACATTTCTTTATTTCACACTGCGTGTTGATAATTGCCACTGTTCTTCTTACGTGATCAAAGTGTGAGCCTTATCACCCCACTTTGCTTGCTGTCTTTACAGTGTAAACATGGCCGCTCCACTAGTAATATTCACCAAGGAAGTGAACCAATAATAATAATAATAATAATAATAATACCGTCCCCATTATAAGATACTCAGGACCATTCTTAAAATGGACAAAAGTAGAACTCAGACAGATTGACCAAAGAAGGAGTAAGTTAATGACCATGCACAAGGCTCTTCACCCTAGAGACGATAGAGATAGATTATATGTGTCAGGAAAGGAAAGGGGAAGAGGTCTTGCCAACATAGAGGACTGCGTAGAAACCACACTCCAGCAACTTGAGAATTACACAAGAAAGAGCAAAGACAAATTATTTATGGCGGCCAACAATAGTAGATGTGACATAGGGACAAACAGAAAAACAATAAAGACAAGAAAACAAAACTGGGAAGAAAAACAATTATATGGACACTTCAAACGACAAATTGGAGAAGTTGAAAACGAAAAGATAGACAAATGCCTGGACCTTGCTAGAGAATTGAAAAAAAAACTGTGGAATATGTGGGTGAAAGTGATACCAATTGAAGTTGGTATACTTGGAACGGTCCCCAAAAAAAGACTTGGAAAAAAGACTGAAGGATCTGGAAATCAGAGGAAGAATTGAGACCATCCAGACAACTGCATTGCTAAAGTCGGCTAGTATACTCAGAAGAGTCCTGGTGACCCGAGGAGAAATTTTGTCACTCAGACTCCAGTGAAATGTCATCAGCTAACGCTGGGTTTAAAAAAAAAAAAGAAGCTCATAATACACTGGCGGGGGGGGGGCGCTTAGCGTAACGTCATAGAGAATGGAATCGGCAAGACGAGCTCAAAACCAAAATAAATGCATGCTTTGAAGTGGATATTGATCAAGCGTGGCTATGTTCTCGTTAACCTTTAAGGTTTTCCGTAGAGTCCCATAGATAAATATAACGCTTACGGAATATGTGGAGGAGCGTGGTGTAACGGTTACTGTCGTAGGAAATGTACACAACCAGACGAGTTCGAATCCTGGACGAGGCAGTTTTCATTTCACATATTTCATTTCGCTGATACAATGAGGAGAGTTATGAATCCAATTATCATCCCTCTAGCTATGGGTAAATGGTAGAGCAGATTGGGCCCTTTAACCTTGATTAGGCAACCAATGTAGGAGAAGGACAACTCTGAATTCAAACTTGTTAAACTCCGCTTAAGAAATTGACCTCGTATCGCGGGGCCGGGTTAGCTCAGTCGGTAGAGCGTTCGGCTAGAAACCACAAGGTTCCTAGTTCGATACCGGTCCCCGCCAACTCAGCGTATGAGTAGCACAGGGATATGTGCAGTAAAGTAAGGAGCTGATGGTAGGTGTGGCGCTCCACCTCAGATGCTAAAACAATCTCCTAGGTCTAGCGCTATTGAAAAGGGGATAGATTCCCTCGCTTATTGGCTGATACCGACTTAAAGCCACCCCGACGATTTTAAACTA
This sequence comes from Doryteuthis pealeii, assembly GCA_023376005.1. NCBI lineage: Eukaryota > Metazoa > Mollusca > Cephalopoda > Myopsida > Loliginidae > Doryteuthis > Doryteuthis pealeii. The sequence goes on along the minus strand of CM042175.1, from coordinate 50,503,525 downwards.
AACAGAAAAAAAAAACTCTTCAGAAAACAATCATTGATTCACTCGGCTTCAATATAATAATAGATATGGGAGAAATATGAGGAAATTAATCCGACAGTATGTGGAGAAAGGTAGACCTACAACATCCCATGTTTGTCTACCTTTCTCTGCAATAATAGATATATAACGCCTACGCACCATTCACGCTAGATGCGTATGTTTAAGCGTGATAACCCGTGGAATCACGTGGGAGTATAGATATCCATCGGATTTCTTATGAATTGTAAATAACTTGTTTGTTTCTGCCAACTAAGTGTAACTAAACATTTACAGGTCTCCGTATCAGACTTATCTATCTTGCGTGCGCGCGTATAATAAGGTCATCGAGTCTTGTGAGCAAAAAAGGTTTCGTATTCAACCGGGAGGTCAAATCAGTTTTGCTTCTTCTAGACTGGTTACGCTAAAGAGTTCAGTTAGCCCTAACACATTTTACCCATAGCTGGAGAGATAATTCCTAATCCAGGGTTCTATCGACTAGGCTAAACTGGCCCTATATAAAGTTTAAATTGAATTGTCGATGACACCATAATTGACTGTGCTACTCATGCACTGAGTTGGCGAGGGCCGGTATCAAACCAAGAATCTTGCAATTCCTAGTCTAGTGTTCTATCGACTGAGCTAAACTGGCCCTATATAAAGTTTAAATTCAACTGGAATTGGTATATTTTTTACCAACTGATGACCCATAATTGACTGTGCTACACATGCACTGAGTTGGCGAGGGCCGGTATCAAACCAAGAATCTTGCAATTCCTAGTCCAGTGTTCTATCGACTGAGCTAAACTGGACCTATATAAAGTTTAAATTCAACTGGAATTGGTATATTTTTTACCAACTGATGACCCCATAATTGACTGTGCTACTCATGCACTGAGTTGGCGAGGGCCGGTATCAAACCAAGAATCTTGCAATTCCTAGTCCAGTGTTCTATCGACTGAGCTAAACTGGACCTATATAAAGTTTAAATTCAACTGGAATTGGTATATTTTTTACCAACTGATGACCCATAATTGACTGTGCTACTCATGCACTGAGTTGGCGAGGGCCGGTATCAAACCAAGAATCTTGCAATTCCTAGTCCAGTGTTCTATCGACTGAGCTAAACTGGACCTATATAAAGTTTAAATTCAACTGGAATTGGTATATTTTTTACCAACTGATGACCCCATAATTGACTGTGCTACTCATGCACTGAGTTGGCGAGGGCCGGTATCAAACCAAGAATCTTGCAATTCCTAGTCCAGTGTTCTATCGACTGAGCTAAACTGGACCTATATAAAGTTTAAATTCAACTGGAATTGGTATATTTTTTACCAACTGATGACCCCATAATTGACTGTGCTACTCATGCACTGAGTTGGCGAGGGCCGGTATCAAACCAAGAATCTTGCAATTCCTAGTCCAGTGTTCTATCGACTGAGCTAAACTGGACCTATATAAAGTTTAAATTCAACTGGAATTGGTATATTTTTTACCAACTGATGACCCCATAATTGACTGTGCTACTCATGCACTGAGTTGGCGAGGGCCGGTATCAAACCAAGAATCTTGCAATTCCTAGTCCAGTGTTCTATCGACTGAGCTAAACTGGACACTTATTTATGGGCGATACTGTTGTATATTCATGTTCAAGGCAAATATTATGTTAGTAAATGGTTCAGTGATCTTCACAGAAAATTTAGATGTCAACTGAAAATATTTTTTGTCGGCAAATTAATGTAGATATTCTAAACGCCCACCCCCCACCCCGATTTTTATCGGCAAATCAATGTAAATATTTTACAATCGCTCCTTTAAGAAAGATCGAGGGAGGATTAAATCGAGATTATCATATATTTTACATATTGAACTATTTCGCCATAGCTCTCAAGTAAGTATATCAAACGTTGTAATAATCTAATTATCATACTGTGGTGTATCCACATGGCCGTCTTAGCTCAGTCGGTAGAGTGTCCGGCTGGGAACCCCGAGCTTCCTGGTTCGATTCCGGCCCTCGCCAACTCAGCGTATGAGTAGCACATGGATATGTACGGTAAAGTGAGATGATGGTAGACGTGGCGCTCCGCCTTAGACACCTAAACAATCTCCTTGGTCTAGCGCTAGTTAATAGGGGATAGACTTCCTCGCTTTCTGGCTGATACCGACTTTCGGCCATCCTGATTACTTTACTTTTTATGTGTTATATCCTGCAAGTATATATAAATTCCTTTGATTTCTAACACATGTTCACGGGCTTGTTCGTTGAGCTCGTGTTTCGTGTTAAGGATCGACAGTATCTGCACATAATTTCTCTAGTTGAACCGGAATTGTCGATTATATTTCAACTATATCCTGGTCGAACCACTTAAGCAAATGAATGCGCCAGCAGATTTCTTAAAGCAAGTGAGTATAAATTTACCCAACCCCTCCACTCAACCAACAATGTCAATTTTTAAGCGAAGTCTAACAGGTTTAAATTCACAGTTTTGCTTCTCCTAGAATTGTTACGCTACCAAGATTAAAGACTTCAGTTAGCCCTAACACATTTTACCCATAGCTGGAGAGATAATATTTGGGTTCATACCTTTCCCAACGATATTAGCACTATTGTGTTAGTATAACATTCAATTCTAAGACTAACAACAACAAGAAAGGAATTAATATATCCTTTAATTCAAACAATTTATTTGCTAGGCATAAAACACAAACAACAATATAAAGTCCTTCCTGTATATAAAGTTGAGTTTAAGGGACTTACCGGCGCGTTGGAGAAGAGTTATTAGGGTGGTTTCCTGGAGTCCCTGAATTCGTTGCCTCGTGGCACCGCGGGTGTATTCTGTCTGACTACTTTTTGGATATTGCGCCAAAACTCTGGGCTATCACGTGATTGGTAAATCCAATCACAGAGCCTCTCCCTCATTCACTCTATATACAGGAATAACCATTTTACTGACCCAACAGCACTATACAAATTGCAAATAGCCATGCAAAGGTTTAGGTGGCCAGCCTATTTCAGCCATAGCAGGACAATAACCATTACACGAAGGGCGCCTCCACTAAAATGCAAGGATGTAGGGAAAGTGTATATATCTGTTATTATACTAAAGCTGAGTTAACCAACTTTTGCTTCCTAAAGGCTTTTTTACTGTTTAGTTTAATGACACGAAAATTATACTAAATTATTCCTTATTTTTAGGATTGAATTATGTTTGAAAAACATTCTGTTTTAATAAGTTTAATTAGTCGTAATTTGCAATTAAGTCAAATCTCTTACTTTATTCTGTGTCTATCTCTTTCTTCCCCTCTGTGTATCTCTAGACTACCTCCTCGTTATATAATGTTAGTTTCTCTGGAGAGTAGAGAGAGAGAGAGAGAGAGAGAGAGAGAGAGAGAGAGAGTAATAGTTATGTGTTGTTTAGCAAGGAACGTTTTTTTAGGATGAGTCAGTCCAACACAATATGGCATTTCTTTTTGGTCGAGAGGTGTCACGTGACAATGTGTGGAAGAGTACGAGTGAAAGGCGACAGTGTGGTGTCAGTTTGGAACAAGACAGTGACTGAGTGAGATCTGTCTCTCATTCAAGGCTGTTTGACTTGGGGGGCGGGGAGGATATAAGAAAAGGTAGTTTGACTTGGGGGGGGGCGAATATCTCCTGAGATACGACCCCAACTGTTGCATAGTGCCTTCTTCACTGGAACTAAATAATTATAATGTTGCATACCTCTTTCTTTAATTCTATTTCTTGGCCGTCTTTAGTATTCTGATCGTCTTTGGTATTTCTATCATCTATCTTGACTTGGTCTGGCATCTTCTAAGATCTTGGATAACTTCTAAGGCCTAGCGTCTGGAGTTGACTTGGGGATTTCGGTCTGGTTTTCTGTTACTATGTTCTTGTTGGCTGGTCGTCATTTCTTAGTCTTGTTACCAAGACATTCATTAACCACAAGAACATATTAATTATCCAAACTTTTATTCCCTTAACTATACATAATCCTCTAACTAACATAGCGCGCGTAAGTTCCAGTTTAAGGCAGGACCTAAAATGGCCGACTGCTCTGTCTGACGTCTAACTGCAAACTGGCGACCGAACAGGTCCCACGTGACTTTACGTATTTTGGCGGGCTTCTGTAATTTTCCATGGAAGGACCCGGCCATGGTATGAAAAGTGTCATCCCCTCAGAATTACAGGGGATTGACAATAATCTTATGCAACCGCATAGATTATGTAACATAACAGGTACAACCACTCCGAGTCAAAGACCTAGAAGTAATGATGATGAAGGGGTACTCCACACTCCCCAGAGCTCCGCAATTGGAACTTTACCATTAAATGCAATCTAACATCATACACAAGAACCTCAGCCACTGCCTTCAAGCACATATATGTTTAAAAGAGTAGAGAATTTGCCACAAGGGCAATAGGGTGGTAAATAATTAACGTACTAGACATTGGCTTGACTAGCCGATTTATCGTAGGGGGACTCTCCGACCGCCCGTCTTGCCGAAGTAAGGAGCTAAGTGGAGTATTGGATGTGATAGACTGCCCTGCCAGAAGGATTCTGTCCTTAATCATCCTTAGTCGCCACCACGGCCAACAGAAAGTCCCATTAGGGAGGCGTCTTACCCCTCTGCTGAGAGGCAGTCGATGTATTCTACAGACCTAGCCGACAGGGTGCAGTTTAGCTTAGTAGAAATAATCTTTATTAGCTTCATGTGTATAAATAAACTGGTGATTGACCCACAGCCAATGTCTTTTAGCACCCATATGATAAAAAGGGTTATGATAACCCTTTTTATCATATGGGTGCTCAGCCAACAGGAATCCGCCGTTAATCATGGGTCACCATCTACAGCCAGCAGGAGACAGAGGTGCAGTCGGTTGATTCTACAGCCCAGCCAACAGAGTTAGGATAAATACGTACATGCAATAAAGACCCGAGAATACACCAGCCAAAAGATTAACAAAGCCAGACGAGCGAGCCTGAATGACTCATAGAATAGTTATTTACTAAGCTTAGCTTAGATGTGGCACAAGGCCAGAATTAAGGGGCCCACAGTGAGAATTGAACTCACTAACAATGGTCACCGAATCTAGCTCACAAACCATAACACAACGAAAGGTGACCCATTTAGTAAGCTTAGCTTAGATGTGGCACAAGGCCAGAATTAAGGGGCCCACAGTGAGAATTGAACTCACTAACAATGGTCACCGAATCTAGCTCACAAACCATTACACCATTTGAGGTGCCCATGATTCATAGAATAAATACACCGAAAAAACTTGTAAAATCAGACAAAAATCGGGATGAGAAGTGCAATTTGTTGATGGGTTGGTTAAATTTTACTGCATGTCAACCCTTGTTGGGTTTTTTATTTCAAAGACACCAAGAATCCGTCGTTAATCATGGGTAGCCACCCACAGCCAGCAGGAGACAGAGGCGCAGTCGGTTGATTTTACAGCCCCACCCCACCAACAGGACTACGATAAATACGCACATGCAATGAAGACCCGAGAAAACACCAGCCATAAGTTAGACTAACAAAGCCAGTCTGAATGATTCATAGAATGAATACACCAAAAAACTTGTAAAATCATTGTACTTGCAAAAGTATATTAATGGCTAAAAGACACACGCCCTAAGACTCTTTTGTCTTTTGTTTTAGCAGAATAAAAACGTCTTTCATGTAAAGCATTTTTTTTATCTCCTTGTTTTGAGAGCAGAGATTAGCTGACTACTGCAAACTTGATCTTCTGCAGTACATGGTGACCTCCCCTTCTCGTAAGCCCTATACTTCATTCGCTTCTTCTTCTGCTTTTTCACCGAAACGCAACGACCACAACCATTGACATCATCATCATCATCTCAATATTATCTCAGTATTATTCTAAATAGCAGGATGAATCTGCTCGGCCAACGACAGAAAATTACGAAAACAAATATAAATATTTGAGAATAAGAGAAAACAAAGTTGAATTTTATCTTTTATCACTTTTATACACTTTCAAAGGATGGTTCTAATTGGTTAGTTTTGAACACACCCTAGTAGATCTCATGATGCTATATTAAATAACTACAAGGTTCCTGGTTCGATACCGGCCATGGCTAAGTCAGCGGATGAGTAGCGCTGGGGTCTGCGCGGTAAAGTGAGGAGTTGATAGTTGTGGCACTCCACCTAGGATGCAAACCAATCTCCTTGGTCTAAGGCTAATGAAAAGGGGATAGACACCTTCGCTGTCTGGCTGATACCGACATTAGGCCACTCCGACTACTTTACACACACACACACACGCTCATATATATATATATATATATATATATATATATATATATCAATCCTTCTGCACGATTGGACTCATACCTTTTCGAAGGTTATTTGCGTTATACCAAATCCCAATAACCTCGTATATGACTTGAACTCATCTTTCAGTGTCCATTTCCTACAAGGGTTGCCACTATACAACGTGCCTTATATATATATATATATATATATATATATATATATATATATATGTGTGTGTGTGTGTGTGTATGGAGAAAGGTAGACAAACACGGAATGTTGTAGAAAATTGATGTTTATTGTAGGTCTCCTCTTGTTATATATATATATATATATATATATATATATATATATATATATATATACATATATATAACAAGAAGAGAATTCAGAGTTTTCCTTTTCGTAAACCAGTTGCCATATCAATAGTAAAGAGCTCAGTCTGACTTTCTATTTACCCATAGTCGGAGGGAGAATAGTTGGATTCATACCTTTCCCAAGGGTATTACCGCTATGCGAAACGCAAACAACATCGCCCAGGATTTGAAATCGTCCCATCGTGTCCATTTTCTACGACGGTAACCATTCTCCGCCTGCGCCTCCAATAACGATAGTCAATTGCTTTAGCCCTCATTTAATATTTCAATCTTGTCATAATGTTACATAATTATTGGATCCCTAAAACTTTTTTTTAAGGTAGTGTAGAAACATAATGGCGATTAGTGCAGCCCACGGCCTTGAAGAATGAGTGACAACGCTTGACCTCACTCTCACCCTGCCTTCGGGGGATGAATCGTGAGAACCGAAAGGCATAGAAGACCCTGTTCCGGTTTAAGGATAGAAGTAACTCAGTCAGTTAGAAGGTAGCAACGAGCTCGAAGGGGCAAGTCGTGTTATACACGCGGTCCCTCATCTGCGCAGATTGTCTGGGTTGGGGATTTGGAAATAAAGTAACATCAACGTAAATCGAAGTCTTGTGTTTATTACCTAAAAACTAACAATGACACAGGGCTTCTGATAAAGAGAAATCCCTAACAGAAACCAGACCCGAAATCCCCATAGAAGACCAGACCTTAGAAGATATACCAAGTCAACACCAGACGCTAGACCAGACCAAGATGATAGACGATCAGAATAGCAAAGCCGGTCAGAAGAGAAGACGACTAGAAGTAAGAAGTAAGAAAAGGGTATACAACATTATATCGATTTGGTACTGTGAAAACCTCACTACGTAACAATAAATCGGAAGATGATACCGATGTGTTTTGAACATCTGTTATTGAATAAAACAAAGAACATCTTTATTTATCTCTAGTCATGTTCAATGATGTAATCACACGGCCAATGTACAAGCGGATAAAATGGTGTTAGAATCGTAATGTACTTGGTGAGCTGTTATCTGATTGGAGCTTTTTTGGAGTGACGCGTTTACTGAGCTGATTATTCTGCTTGTTCGTTCCGCTCGTCACAAAAATAACGTGACATTCTTATCTCTGAGTAACATTACTCAAATTCCAAAACAAAAATCGAGCCTGTTCTGTAGGATTTTTTTTTTTTTAGAAGGGTCTGAATACGAGCACATTTCTAAGGATGTGTGCATTTTCTCACTGTGGTAGTCAACTACTTATTACAGGCGTTAGTAATTGCTATTAACATCACTAGATAATGTCAGAGTTTTTAAGACAAATTTCAAAGGGAGACAACCTCGTCTATTTGAAATATTGGGTTGGTTGGGTTGTTTTGTTCGTACTTTTCGCGGAGTTCCGCCCCGGTCTCCTACCTCAAAAACCGCTAGCCGGTGGCTGCTGAAAAACCCCCCAGCTACGATTGAAGTCCGTAGCCGAAGCAGTGTCACTTGAAAAAAAAACACAAAAGAAAACCCAACTTAGGGCGTTTTCCCCGAAAACCCGACCCCAACTCTAACCCTCTAGTTAAAATTAACAGTTTTATTACAAAATTTGTGGGTTCTGTTTTTTTGTTCTGGGTCCCCCTGTATACAGGGTGACCCAGAAAAAAAATTTGGTTTTTCAAAGTTTCAGCCATGTTCACAGATTTTTCCGTCGCTACTGATATAATGTAACATAATAGAATTCATCACATGCTGCTTGAAAATGAACCTCGCTAAACAACTTTCCCTAATTTAATCTAAGAAAAGGGGAATCACTCGGTATGTTACCCTTACGATTTAAGAAACAGTTTTTCTACTTCATCTTTTTTTTCATCTCCTCTTATTTCCCTTTCTTCCTTTTCTCCCCTTTCTCCTTCCTTTCTATTTTTCTTTCTATTTTTCTTTCTTTTTTTTTTTTCAACTTTTGTTTCACTCTTTTATTTTTCACTCTTTTATTTTTCATCCTATTTTTTTCTTCTTTGTCTCATTTTTCTTTTACAGTTTCATTTTTCTTCAAGCTTATGTTTTAATTTCTATTATTTTCATTCCTTCAATTCTCATTCTTATTTCTTCTACTTTTTAAATTTTCTTTTTCTTTCTTCTTTTTTTCTCATACTTGCTTTACCTATCAATTACCGTATAGATTCTTACCTCATTTTTTGAAGATTCAATTCTTTCTTTCACTCAATTCGTTTATAATCTCTCTTCTTTCTATTCTCAACTTGTTATTGGAATTTCTGTTTCCTGGTAACAAAATTTGAGATAGTGCTAATAGTCCTTTTAGTGTTACATAATTATTAAATACTTAATATTCATGTGCAATAGTGTAGAAATCAAAATGGCTGTTATTAAGTTGCAGCCCACGGCCTTGAAGGATGAGTGACAAGGCTTGACCTCATCCTGATCCTTTCCGGTGGATACCGTGAGAATCGGTGGAGGAGGCCCTCTTCCGGTTTAGATTAGTGGAAGATTATTTTAGTGTGAATCAAGAACTGTAAGCTAATCATTCAGATGGTTTGTTTGTTTGTTTGTTTAGTTTTACGGCATATCAACCTCGGTGGGTCATTTGATGCCGGCAAAGTTTAGAAGATTCGTGTCGATAGTTTGGTAGATTTTTTTTTAAACTCAAATTTTTTATAAACAATTTTTTTTTATTCAACCCATAGATGGTACTACCACTCCGGGTCAGAGTGGACCTGGGAGCAATGGTGAGGAAGGGGTGCTTCAGACTATAGGAACTGGAACTTCCCTATCAGATAGAGTTTACCGTTATACCCAGGACATAAAGAGCCTCGTTCACCGCCTTCTAGCGCTTATATGATAAAAAAGGTAGGAAGTGCGTGGTGTAATGGTTAAAGTCATAGGAAATGGACTCGTCGCCCCGAGTTCAAATCCTGGATGTGGTAATTGCATTTCACTTTGCGCTAATACCCTTGGGAAAGGTATAAATCCAATTCTCCCTCCAGCTATAGGTAAATAGCTGGGTAGACTGGACTCTTTAACCATGGCTAGGTAACCAGTCTAGGAGAATGAAAACTCTGAATTCAAACCTGTTAAACTCCGCTTAAGAAATTGACCTTTTGTCGCATCCTGCTCGTGCGGAGGGGTTGGTAAATATATATATGATGAATAAAGGTTGGGGGTTGCTCTAATGGCAATAGGGTTGGGACAATCATATAGGTGCTAGGGCTTCATGTGATCAGTCGATTGATCGGAGGGTCCTCTCCGACCACCCGTCTAGCCACCCACGGCCAGCAGCTGGTCCCATTGGGTTGATGGGTGTTTGGTTTTACTCCTCTGCAGAGGTGCAGTTCGTTTATTCTTAAGCCCCAGGCTCAACTTAAACGAAAGGATTGAACCAGAAATAAGTAAAACTTGAAAACGTTTTTGCAAATATTTCGAAAAAGGTTTTTCAGTCACAATTTTTGATTTTAAGATGATGTTATGGTGTCGCTTGGAATACTAGTAGGTTGTTGGTTGGTTGAATTTTACGACATATCAAGCCTTGTTGGGTTATTTCATGCCGAAGAAACTTTGTTTTATTAATTCTTGTTTGGTTATTCAATTTTGTTTTCCAAACTCATTTTTTGAAACTCATTTCTAGGGATCTGTTTAAGAATGTTAACACAGATAACATTTTGAATTGTGAATCAGTTCTGAGATACATCCGCGAAATACATCTACAAGGATGCACATATAAGGAAAACTTGAGTACCGTCTTTTATTTCACACTTTAACAGTTTTTGGCATTAAATACTCCACAGGATTTTTATACCATTAAACAAACCAAAAAAATTGAAGTTAATTCATACCAATTTAAATATATTAAGAACTTGAAATATACTAAAGTCGTCATCGTCAAGGCGGCCTAATGTCGGTATCAGGCATACAGCAAGGGAGTCTATCCCCTTTTCACTAGCGCTAGACCAAGGAGATTATATTAGCATCTGAGGTGGAGCGCCACACGTGCTATCAGCTCCTCACTTTACGGCACAGATCCCTGTGCTACTCATACACTGAGTTGGCGAGGGACGGTATCGAACCAGGAACCTTGTGATTCCTAGCCGAACACTTTACCGACTGACCTAAACCGTCCCTCAAACATACTAACTTTTATCGAAATGACTTGTCTCGGCATTAAATAACCCAAAATGGGTTGATATAGGGTAATGTAAAATGCAAACTGCTTCATCCAGGAATTGAACGAGTCCATTTCCTACGACTCTAACCATTAGCCCACGAGACTCCAAGGTTATTTTTTTAAGTGGAGCAAATCCGGATTGAAATCAGTGCATTTCTTCTCCTAGATGAGTTGCCTAAGGAGCGCAGTCGGTACTTCAATTTACTGGCGGTAGAACTGATTGGTTTAAGACCTTCCCAAAAGAGAATTAGCAGGAAATAAAACGTCAACAAAAAAAACAAAAAAAAAAAAAAAAAATGTGATGGTAAAATATATTTTAAAAAAACGTATGTATTTGATAGTTTAAAAACACCATCTCGTTACGGCAGATGTCAAATGGCCGAGCGGTTAAGAAATTGGAGCTGGCCAAAAGTCAGTCGGATTTCGCTCCTGGCCAGAGGTAGTTGTTGTGTCTAGCCACACTGAAGAGGCGTGAAACACCGAAACACGTATCTGTGGATGATTTATATATATATATATATATATATATATGTGTGTGTGTGTGTGTGCTAACCCCTTCGCATGAAAAGTTTTCTTTTTCCTAGACTTATTCCCTAACCAAGGTCAAAGAGCCCACGCTATCCTATTATATAAACACAGTGTGTGTGTGTGTGTGAAAGAGAGAGAGAGAGAGAGAGAGAGAGGGGGGGTGAGGGAAAGAGAGAGATTGTCTGTTTGGTGTGGTTTCTTTGTTTAATGGTATATCAACCTTCATGGGTTATTTAATGCTAAAGCCATCCTTGTAGAAGAACAGTAAATATTTAGCTGAGTGTGTGTGTGTGGGGGGGGGGTAAATCAAGGTTATTAGTCCAAAAGAGGACGTAATAACGTGACCGGAATTCGAACTCGCTTACAGCCATGTCGCAATCCAGCAAGTTAGCCACTACGCCACGGGCACTCCCTTACTTCTGTGTGTGTGTGTGTGTGTGTGTGTGTGTGTGTGTGTGTGTGTGTGTTAGAGAGAGACAGAGAGAGAGAGAGAAAAGAAAAGAGAGAGAGGGAGGTAGAGAGACACATAGAGAGAGAAGGGGGAGAGAGACAGAGAGAGAGAGGGGGAGAGAGACACATAGAGAGAGAGGAGGAGAGAGAGACACATAGAGAGAGAGGGGGAGAGACACAGAGAGAGAGAGGGAGAGAGACACAGAGAGAGAGGGAGAGAGACACAGAGAGAGAGTGGGTGAGAGAGACAGAGGGAGAGAGAGAGGGGAGAGAGAGGAGAGAGACACAGAGAGAGGAGAGACAGAGAGGGGGAGAGACAGAGACAGAGAGTGGAGAGAGAGACACAGAGAGACAGAGAGGGAGAGAGTGAGGGAGAGAGAGGGAGAGACACGGAGAGAGAGAGAGAGAGAGAGAGAGAGAGAGAGAGAGAGAGTGGTCGAAAAGACAAAAAGAAAGAGTTTTCTCTTTTCCATAATAAATGCTTTCACGAAAAAAACATGTCTGCTCCTCAAAAGAATTAGGTTAAACAAACAATGAAAGATCTTCTTTTAACACAAACATTTCATCCGTCTTTACTCGCCAAGCCCCGAGGAAGTGGCCCCTTTCTTTATTTCTTTCTTTCTTTTTTATTATTCAAGTTCCTTTACTCCTCGACTTAAACAGAAACATTTCCGTCCGTCTTTACTCTTCTCAATGTGACTATTTATTAGGGACTGGCAAACGGAACCTAAAATGCGTTTTTGACAAAATGACTTTAGCCCCCCCCCCTACAGAAAATAATTTACCAAAAATCAGGAAATTATCGGATTTTAATGAAATTTTCAGTGTTTATGTATCAATAAATGATCTTTATAATGCATTATTTCTTTTATTTCAAAACTTTCTCATTTTTTTCAGGTCGCTTAATTTTGACCCCCTTATGTTGGGGGCGTAAAATGTTTTGCAAGTTGATCATTTTTTATACTAATTACAGTATAAATATTGAGATCAAAGACCGAACTTATGAATAGAAACAATTTTTTTTTACGGTTGCTTTTCTATGAGAAAATAAGTACCGAAAATCGAAAAATAAAATGTAAAAAAATAATAAATAATTAATTTTTTGGAGATTTCTTTTTTACTCATTTCGATAATTATTCAATTGGCTATTATTTTATAAAAGAACACAATTATACATCAATGTTTTTTCTGCTTAAAAGGGGGAGGGGGTACATTTTCAATCGAGTTTTTCTTCAAAACTTATTACTTTTGGCGCCTAAAATAAGTTTTGCATTAAGTAGATATTTAATTTTAGAATCTAAAAATATAAGATTTTAAACTGAATGTCAGGATTTTCATATTTTAAATGAATTTTATATATTAATTTTTCATAGCAAAAATACTAAATTAAAGTTTTGAAATAAAATAACTAATGCATTATAAAATTCACTAATTATCAAATCAATACTGAAAATTTCATTAAAATCGGATAATTACCTGATTTTTGGTAATTTTTTTGCAAACGCGAATGTTACAGTAAAATTGTAAACAAGCACTTAAAAACATCGAAAACGAGGCTGACTGGCTGATATCGTCGAAATTGACCAAAACAAATACTTTTAAATCTATTAAAAATAAACTGCATATGTAATGATATTTTTCTTTTTTTTTAATTATGGTTATTATGTTACTACTTATCGATTTAGACAAAGTTTCACCTTAAATAATAGATTTAATTATTTCTAATTCGATTTAAAAATTCCTAGCAGACGACAAAATCGCCTATCCCTAATCTTTATTAGTGTATTATTTTATTTTATTATATTTTTTTTAAAACAGTAACGAAATTCTGAAACGTCTTCTTAAAACCTCACAATGTGGCACGGACTTGAATAATTGTATTTTCAGTAATGAATGGATAAGACTGGTGTGACAACTCGCCTCTCTCGCGAGCGGGGGGGGGGGGAAAAAAATATTGATATAGAGTTCTCAGTTAAATAAAACATTGAGGAGTTTTTTTTTATCTAAAAAAAAATAAATTTTGTAGATTCTAATGTCATTAAAAATATAAGTCCTTGGTACTACTATATCGTTCAGGTAATTCTTTGTATCCCTCTATTTATCTATCTATCTATCTATCCCGCTTTGTATCTCACTTTATATCCCTCTATCTATTTATCTCACTTTATACCCCTCTATCTATCTATCTATCTATCTATATCATTTCATATTCCTCTATATAACTATCTATCTATCTATCTCACTTTATATCCCTCTATCTATCTATCAATCTATCAGTCTGTTCACATCTATCTATCTATCTATCTATCTATCTATATCATTTCATATTCCTCTATATAACTATCTATCTATCTATCTCACTTTATATCCCTCTATCTATCTATCAATCTATCAGTCTGTTCACATCTATCTATCTATCTATCTATCTATCTATCATCTTTAGCCTCTTCGTATCTAGCTTATTTAGTCTGTTCGTATCTAACTATATTCTTTAACCTGTTCATATCTATCTATCTATCTATCTATCTATCTTCTTTAGCCTGTTCATATTTATCTATCCATCTAAATATATTCTTTAGCCAGTTTATATCTATCTATCTATCTATCTATCTATCTATCTATCTATCTTCTAGCCTGTTCATATTTATCTATCCATCTAAATATATTCTTTAGCCAGTTTATATCTATCTATCTATCTATCTATCTATCTATCTATCTTAGCCTGTTCATATTTATCTATCCATCTAAATATATTCTTTAGCCTGTTAATATCTATCTATCTATCTATCTATCTATCTATCTATCTATCTATCTTCTTTAGCCCGTTCATATTTATCTATCCATCTAACTATATTTTTAGCCTGTTCATATCTATCTATCTATCTATCTATCTATCTTTAGCCTGTTCATATCCATCTAAGTATATATGTATGTATCTAGATGAGATACAAGGATTGGCTGAGGTCGACCTTGAAAAAATGTGACATCGATGTGAAGACCTGGGAGAGTAAGTCTTTGGACCGTGGGCAGTGGAGAAGAGCTTTACAGGAGGACACAAAAAAGTTTGAGACCAACCATATACAGCATGAGCAGTTGAAACGAGATATTCTCAAGAATAAAAAAAGTAGACAACCAAGGGCTTCAAATCGGTCTACTATGTGACCAGTGTGGAAGGCTGAACAAGGCTGGCCTGATCAGTCACCAATCTGTGCATCGGCGGGATGGACTAATAAAATACCCTGTGCTCCCTGGAAATCTTATTATAATGGAGATTGTGGGTTTGTCTGTCTGTAACCGAAACTATATTACTATACAAGTCACAATTCCCTTTATTATTTACATCACAAACTCCATGATTTTATTTATATTTAAACCTCAATTATTAATAAAATTGCTTCACCTTTTTATTAGTGTTGTCCATATCTACATACAAATAACATACAATTGTATTTATATATACAAAAAATAGCGATTTACAGTGTGAATGGGAAGGCTAATTTGCATATTGATATTTAAAATGTGATTTTATTAAATATGTGCTTAGTATTATTGATTTCTAATTGTTTGGTTTTATTTTAATGAATATAAGCAAAAATCTCTTCAATGAATCTTAAATGAAATCCATTAACAAGATAAAATAACTGTCATTTTATTCTTTATTTCCTAATTTAACTAAATAAGTAAAATTCAGCAATGAAAGACAGGAGTGATGGAAGAGTAAGTTTCATTTCTATTTTTCTATTATACCACCACTCTGTTACATATCTTTTTATCTGCCTTCTTATTAGACTTTCTAATTTAATACGATATTTCATTACATTAAAACTTAAATACTTGCACCCGGAGGGTGCATATATTTGCTAGTACCTGTAAATGTGGGAAGGTGTGCAAGACTTTGGCAGGACTAAAGAGCCACTTTCATGCAGCTCATTGTTGAACCTTTTTGAAGCTCACCGTTATATTCTTTGAACTGTGGAACTTTCTTTTCTTTTCTTTTCTTTTTATCAAGCAATAGCAATACTTGAACACGAGTTTGCTGCCATCATCTATCTATCTATCAATTCCTAGACGAAGCTGTTGGCATTTCACATAGCGCTAATACCCTTGGGAAAAGTATGAATCCATATATTCTCTCTCCAGCTATGAGTTAAATAGTAGGTCAGAATGGGCCCTTCAGCCTTGGGTAGTTAACCAGTCTAGGAGAGGGATAACTCTGAATTCAAAATTCCCTCCTGCTATGGGTTAAATAGTAGGGCAGACTGGGCCCTTCAGCCTTGGGGGAGGTAACCAGTCTAGGAGAGGGATAACTCTGAATTCAAAATTCCCTCCAGCTATGGGTTAAATAGTAAGGCAGACTGGGCCCTTCAGCCTTGGGTAGTTAACCAGTCTAGGAGAGGGATAACTCTGAATTCAAAATTCCCTCCAGCTATGGTTTAAATAGTAGGGCAGACTGGGCCCTTCAGCCTTGGGTAGGTAACCAGTCTAGGAGAGGGATAACTCTGAATTCAAAATTCCTGAGGTCGGTCATTAATTGGGTTTGTGGCAACCCTTGATGCGCCAATTCTTTCCTATCGACTGCGTCAAAAAGTGTGGATGGTCCAACACAAGCCTTCACCACTATAAAGAAATCACTGTGTGGGTGTTCATTGTATGAACACTCATACGTCGATCGACGGGAGAGTCCATCATCTATCTATCTATCTATCTATCTATCTATCTATCTTATTAACTATCTGACGCACCAATTCAGTATCTCATTCTATGCATAACTATCAATATATCTCAATTTGTTCCTATCTATCTATCTATCTAACTAGCGGAGAACCCCTTCATCCCCATTGATCCCAGTATCCATTCAGAATGAATTTATTTCAAAAACTTAGTCGGCATTAAATGACCCACTGAGGTTGATATGCCGTAATTTGTATTTTATTCATTTATTTATTTTTTGTTTCTTATTTAAATATTTTTCTTGTTTTGTCATTTTCATTAAATCTACTAGCAAATATATGCACCCTCCGGGTGCAAGTATTTAAGTTTTAATGTAATAAGATATTGTATTAAATTAGAAAGGCTAATGAAACTAAATAAGGATACAGATAAAAAGATTTGTAACAGAGGGGGGTATAATCGAAAAATAGAATAACTGAAACTTACTCTTCCATCACTCCCGTCTTTCATTATTATTTTTTCTAATTTAAGTATTTACTTAAAAGAGTAAGTAAAGAATAAAATTACAGTTATCTTTTCTTGTTAATGGATTTCATTTAAGATTCATTGAAGAGATGTTTGCTTATATTCATTAAAATAAAACCAAACAGTTAGAAATCAATAATACTAATCACATATTTATTAAAATCACATTTTTAATATCAATATGCAAATTAACCTTCCCTTTCAAACTGTAAACCGCTATTTTATTGTATATATAAATATAATTGCATGTTATCAGTATGTAGATAAGGTCAGCAGTATTAATAATGTAAAACAATTTTATTAATAATTGAGGTTTGAATAAAAATGCAATCATGGAAAATGTGATGTCAATAACTAAGGGAATTGTGACTTGAGTAGTAATATAGTTTCGGTTACAGACAGAAAAACACACAATCTCTATTATAATAAGATTAGAAACTTTATTTTTGTAAATCAGCGGTTCTCAATTTTAAAAAAACACCCTATCGATCATGAGTCCTGTCAAGCCCTCCTCACGACATGCAGTATCCACACTGAGCTGATCAATGTAAGCCTGTGTAGGTGGGCCCGTTCTGGTTTGTCCATGTCTCGATGTCTACGGGAGAATATCACTTATGAGTTCATCCTTACTTCTCCAGCAGCGTGCCTAGTTTGTCTTACTTATTCTGTGTGATAGAAGGTAAGTGGCTAAAATGACATGAATTAAAGGGTGAGATTAAATAGTGAGATTGGATGACATACAAAGAAGAGTGCAAAAACTAAAAAGAAAGTGTAAAAGATTACAGTTACTGGGAAAAGATTAGAGGAATTTGTTGGAATATTTTGTGTATATAGTTATTTACTAAGCTTAGCTTAGATGTGGCACAAGGCCAGAAGTGTGGGGCGCCCATTGAGAATCGAACTCACAAACAATGGTCTGCTAATCTAGCTTGCTAACAATTACACCACGTGAGGTTCCCATATTTTGTGTATATAGTTATTAACTAAGCATAGCTTAGATGCGGCACAAGGCCAGAAGTATGGGGCGCCCAGTGAGAATCGAACTCACTAACAATGGTCTGCAAATACTTAACTTGCTAACCATTACACCACGTGAGGTACCCAAATATAATCATTTACAAAGCGTAGCTCAGATACGGCACAAGGCCAGATGAATGGGGCACCCAGTGAGAATCGAACTCACTAACAATAGTCTGCTAATCTAGCCTGCTAACCTTTACACCACGTGAGGTGTCCATATTTTGTGTATATAGTTATTTACTAAGCTGAGCTTAGATATGACACAAGGCCAGAAGTATGGGGCTCCCAATGAGAATCGAACTCACTAACAATGGTTTGCGAAGCGAGCTTGCTAACCATTACACCACGTGAGGTGCCCATATTTTGTGTATATAGTTATTTACTAAGCTTAGCTTAGATATGGCACAAGGCCAGAAGTATGGGGCACCCAATGAGAATCGAACTCACTAACAATGGTTTGCGAAGCGAGCTTGCTAACCATTACACCAAGTGAGGTGCCCATATTTTGTGTATATAGTTATTTACTAAGCTTAGCTTAGATATGGCACAAGGCCAGAAGTGTGGGGCGCCCAGTGAGAATCGAACTCACTAACAATGGTCTGCTAATCTAGCTTGCTAACCATTACACCGAATGAGGTGCCCATATTTTGTGTATATAAAGTGTGCTACAATTCCCCACCTAAATTTATAGACTGGGCGAGGTCACGTGGTTTATTCCACCAGCCAATCAACAGCCATAATGCGTGGCTGATTCACTACTTAAACACTGATACTTTCATGGTCCACTTGCAAACCATTGATGAAGGAATTTACAATACTGAGGATTCAGAATTAGAATGAACTACTTTAGTAGAAAGAAGAATTCAACGTTATCTAATTAGGAACTGTGTACATTGTACTTCATATTTACATTATCTTGCAATGATTTTTTCTTTTTTCTTTTTAGTTTTTGTTTTATTCGCTTTTGTTGTTGGTTTAAATTTGGTTAAACCACTTTTCTTTGAGAATCTGTGTTACGCCTCAAAGCTACGTGGTTCAAAGTTAACTGACCTGAAAAACATCTAAACCTCCATAGCAATTAGATGTTTAAAAGTTTTATTGTATTTTTATTCTCCCAATATATATATATATATATATATATAGAGAGAGAGAGAGAGAGAGAGCGGTGGCTTATTCATTTTTTGTTTTTGGGTTAAATTTGGTTAAATCACTTTTCTTTGAGAATCTGTGTTACTCCTCAAAGCTACGTGGTTCAAAGTTAACTGACCTGAAAAAAATTGTAAACCTCCATAGCAATTAGATGTTTAAAAGTTTTATTGTATTTTTATAATTAAATGTTTGTTTTTTTTTGCTTGCCTGGACACTAAAAATGTTATATAGTATCCGGGGAGGGGTCATATTACTCCCGGTTGAGAACCAATGTCCATTAATTACACAGTAATAAAATTAATATTCGGTATAAATTTCATTCTTTCCTCGTTCAGTATAAACCCGGATATATTTCTTTGCTGAATCATACAAACGTAAGTGTACATGCCTTATTTTGCTTCCATAAAAATATTGTCACGTAAATTGAGTTGTTGTGGCGCTTAAAAATGTCCGTACAGACACTCAGCGAAAACCTTTCACACATTATTCGGGAAGGAAGTGGCATGAGTGGCGGGAGTGACGTGACATTAGTGATAACATTGTTCTTTCACAAAATATTTGCTGTGATTACGGATTGCCGTTAAAGAGGCGGTGAAATATGAGAATGTCTTATCACGGAAGTTCCGTGCCGGGTTGATGAGGTTAGTTACCAGATATCTGATAATGTCAGTAGTTATTTACAAAGCTGAGCTTATTTGTGGCTCAAGGTCGCAAAAATAGGGCACCTAATGAGAATTGAACTCGCAAACAATGGTTTGTTAATCTAGTTTGCTAACCATGACAACAAATGAGGTGCCCAAGTATTTACTCAACCTGTTCATGTTGCCCTCTCGGAAGAGGCAGTAGAATCCACCGACTGCACCTCTGCAGAAGGTTAAGATCCCACTCCCCATGGGGCCAGCTATTGTCCGTAGGTTGCGTCCCGTGATGCTTAGGGACGGAATCCTGATGACTGAGCAGTCAATTGGCCGTAACTTAGGCTTGACAGACAGTCGGAGGGACCTCCTTCGATCAATTGGCTGGTCACGTCAAGCCCTAGCACCTAGATGATTGTCCCGACCCTATTGTACTTATGGTAAACATATTAGTATTTTTTTTCTATTATTCGAACTATTGTCTTGATCTTTATTGTTGGCTACACAACGTTTCGGCCCCTGTGCTTTATCACAAATGGACACAAAAAAGTTGGATGACCAACAAAAATTGACATTCATAAATTCTGTACAGACACCAGAAGACGTGTAGAGGACCTGTCAAGGGGACTGGCCGATAGGGACAAATGGTAAGGCAGAGAGTGAGAAATATAGATAGATAGAGAGAGAGAGAGAGAGAGAGAGAGAGAGAGAGAGAGAGAGAGAGAGAGAGAGGAGTCATGGGAATCCGTGCTATGAACACCAGTCTATTCCTATCTATCTGTTTGTCTGTCCGTGTGTCTATCAATCTCTGTTTATATCTATCTATCTCAGTCTAGTTATATCTATCTATCTATCTATCTATCTCCGCCCTGTCGGCTGCGGCGTTAGAATGCACCGACTGCACCTCTGCAGAGGGGTAAGACTCCCCCAATGGGGCCACCTGTTGGCCGTGGGTGGCGACCCATGATGCTTAAGGATAGAACCCAAGTGGATGAGCAGTTCATGACTTGCAGTCCTCCACTTTGGCCCTATCTTGGGCTAGACGGGCGGTCGGAGAGGCCCTCTCCGATCAAACGGCTGGTCACGTCAAGCCCTACCACCTATATGATTTTTCCCAACCCTATTGCTCTTATGGCAAGCCCCAACCCCTTTTTATTATATGGGTGCTAGAAGGCCTACATGTCCTGGGAATGACGTTAAACTCTATCTGATGGTGAGGTTCCAGTTTTGGAGGTTTAGGGAATGTGGAGCACCCTTTCATCACCATTGCTCCCTGGTCCACTCTAACCCGGAGTGGTAGTACCTGTTAGGGTCCCATATATGGGTTAAATAGAAAAACATGAGTTGATAAACAAAATTGTATTATCCATTAAGAATTGATTTATTTCAAAACTTTATCGGCATTAAATGACTCACCGGGGTTGATATGCCGTAAAACAAAACAAAACAAACAAAAAACTATCTATTTATCTCTTACTTGTTATATATCCTTTTGTTTCTTCTTCTTCATCGAGTCTTCTGTATAGTATTATGGCTATTTCTACCTTTTTTTTTGTTTCTTTCTTTTTTTTTTTTTTGTTTCTTTCTTTTCGGTATTTTTTGTCGAACTCGAGAACCTCTCCTTCGAACTCTGGAGCCTTCATGTCGTAATTGGAGCCACAAATTATTTTTAACTGCATCTGCGCAAGTAGCTGAACCGGCCAATTTTTGAATGGCAGTCACTGCATCAGAGATTGCAGTACAAAAATTGGCTTGTTCAGCCACTTGCGCAGATGCAGTTAAAAAAATAATTTGTGGACACTAGTTGCTGTTCTCTCTCTTTTCTTCTGGCTCTCTTCTCTGTGTCGGCTTCTTTCCTCTCTGTTTCACTCTTTTTCGTCCTTTGTTTGACAAGGATGTGTATATATATAATATGAACAAAAGTAATAAAACAAACAGGTATAATTATTTTATTTTACTTTTTCTGAACTAGTTTCGACCTTCGGCAATCGTCAGGAGCAAAGTGTTTTTGTGAAAAAAAATTAGGTAGTCTTAAAGTGTTTTCAAAGTATTTGATAAGTCATGAAAAGGGACATACATGTTCTGATAAAGTGGCATATCTATTTGTTCAGTGATAGTTAGCTAATTAGTGAGATAGATAGATAGATAGATAGATATGTCACAAACCGAACCCCTTTATTCAATCTAGGGAATATACTGTTCTCTTTCCATTAATCATGACCGAGTACAAGTGTTAAACTGTATCAGTTATTCTATGTTACTGTCGCTCTTGTGTTACATAATCTATGCATAGATTATTGTCAATCCCCTGTATTTCTGAAGGGATGGCTCCTTTTCATATCACGGGCGGAACTTTCCATGGAATATTACAGAAAGCCCGCGAAATACATGAAGTCATGTGGGACCTGGTTGGCTCTTCAGTTTCAGCTTGGACGTCAGGCAGAGATGATGTAACTGCTTTAGCTGGGACTCACTGCACGCGCGCGCTGTGATTAGTTAGTGAAATATGTTTAGTTAAGTAAATAAAGGTTTAAATAAACAATATGGTTTTGTGGTTGATGAATGTCTTTGCAACAAGACTGACCTAGAAGAAGAAATGAATCAAGGACGACCAACCAGCAAGACGAAGTCCAGATGCTAGAAGATGAACGTAAGATACCAAAGATGAGCAGAAGAATAATAGAAGTAAAGAAAGGGTATATAACACTTGGCCAGGATTGAACCTGCAGCCCAGAGATAACAGTCACTTAGAACTGTATTAACTCAACGTCTATATCCGTTGTGTCATATGTCCAAGAATTCAGAGAAATGGTTGTTTGATCGGTCGTTTTGTTTTACGGCATATCAACCCTTTTGGGGTCATTTAATGCCGTATCAAGTCATTTTGATATTCGGTTTCTTACAGTATATTGTGTTGCTCAAAGTGTTGAACAAGCTCAACGCTGCTTAACTTCAGTGATCTAGTGGGAACTGGTGCTTGTATATATATTTACCAACCCCTCCACACGAGCAGGATGTGACACAAGGTCAATTTCTTAAGCGGAGTTCAACAGGTTTGAATTCAGAGTTTTCCTTCTCCTAGACCGGTTGCCTAACCAAGATTAAAGAGCTCAGTCTGCCCTACTATTTATCCATAGCTGGAGGGAGAGTAGGATTCATACCTTTCCCAAGGATATTAGCGCTATGTGAAATTCAAACAGTTTCGTCTAGGATTTGAACTGTTCATCATTTAGATTAAATGACTAGGAAGATTACCCCATGTTGCCAAGGATCCAGGTGCTGTGGAGTCGGAACACAAAACCCCTGACTCTGACACCAACTCTGACTCCTCTATTTTTGGCACTTCCAACTCCAACTCCTCTCTATGCTATTAAGTGATTATGGCCTACAAATTTCATAAAACCTATGAATAAACTCCTAACTTGTGTAGGCCTATATTTTTATAACTGTTTTATTTCAAAGAATAAAGGTATTGTGGCTTTTATATCATACCTATTCTTTCTTTAATATTTTCTAACAGAATTAGTAACTAAATCTTTGAAAGAATATAGAAGAAATAAAAATAAAAATGCTATCATGTAAAACTATATATATATATATATATATATATATATATATATATATATATATATATATATATATAAAAGAGAGAGAGAGATATTTTACCAACCCCTCCGCATAAGCAGGATGTGACACATGGTCAATTTCTTAAGCAGGGTTTAACAGATTTGAATTCAGAGTTTTCCTTCTCCTAGACCGGTTGCCTAACCAAGATTAAAGAGCTCAGTCTGCCCTACTATTTATCCATAGCTGGAGGGAGAGTAGGATTCATACCTTTCCCAAGGATATTAGCGCTATGTGAAATTCAAACAGTTTCGTCTAGGATTTGAACTCGGGTCGACGATTCCATTTGCTACGACTCTAACCATTACGCCACGCGCCTGGTGCTTGTATACGTTACTTGGTCGTAAGCCACAGAGAAATAGTAAATATTACATCGTAACTTCAACTAGTATACAATTGGACAGGTTTTGTTTAGCGGTCAGTCGAAAAGATTTGCCCATGATTTATAAATATCAAGATACACATTTCGCTAGACTCGCCCATCATTGTTGACGTTTGTGGAATATGAGTGGTTCTGAAATTCTTTTATCCAAGAAATTAGAACAAGTTTAAGTCAATGGCCTCCTTTAACAAAACAGGTTTATAAAGGTATGTGATTATGCAAGTTGCTAAGCACTGAAGGATTACAGTTTTTATAGGCTCTTGAGCTACAGGTGCAATCAGGCCCTCCAGTAATGGCTTCAATGCAATCCTAGCCTGACTGTAGTCTCATGTTACAGCCCCACAAACATAAGCACTGAAAATGACATAGAAACATTTTACAATGAGCTATCATCCCTGTGTAGACACACTCCCAAACATAACGTACTTATCATAGGAGGAGACATGAATGCACAGATAGGCAGAAACGAAAACAATAAATTCTGCTTAGACGACATTTTGTAGGTCAGTCGGTTGTAGGAAGAGTAATATTTTAATTTTCCGGGATTAAGATTTTGTAGGTTCCCAGGCTACAAGTGCAATGGGGATCTCAAGTGATATTTTGATTTTACCGGATTAAATTTTTATAGCCTCTTGAGCTACAGGAGAAATAAGGGTCTGTAGTAATTGCGCGAAATTAAAATTTTGTAGGATAGTGGGCTAATGGTTCCGTAATATTCTAATTTTGCCGGATTAAGATTTTTATAGCCTCTTGAGCTACAGGAGAAATAAGGGTCTGTAGTAATTGCGCGAAATTAAAATTTTGTAGGATAGTGGGATAATGGTTCCGTAATATTCTAATTTTGCCGGATTAAGATTTTTGTGGAGTCTTAGTTAACAGATGCAACTTAGATACCTAATGATTATGACAATAGTGTAGAAATCATATTAGTGCAGCTGATGGCCTTGAGAGTGAGTGACAGCGTTTGGCCTCACTCTGACCTTGCCTTGCGGGATAAACCGTGAGAAACGGAACCCCGATAGAAGCCCCTTCCAGTTTATGGAGTAAGCAACTCAGTTAGAGTTAGAAGTTAGAAGCCAAGCTAGCAAGATGTAAGGATCCGCGCGCATTGTCTGGTCTGGGGATCTACGAATAAAGTAACATCATCGTAAATCGAAGTCTTGTGTTTATTACCAAAAACTAACAATGACACAGGGCTTCTGATAACAAGAAATCCCTACCAACAGAAACCAGACCCGGAATCCTCAATAGAAGACCAGACGAGACCTTAGAAGATATACCAGACCAAGATAGATGATAGACGATAGAAGAAGCAAAGCCGGCCAGAAGAATAGACGACAGAGTAAGAAGAAGTAAGAGAAGTATATAACATATACCTATTTAGTGCCGGTAAAGAAGGGCTATGCAACACAACGAGGGTCTTCAGTAATATTTTTATTTTATCGGATGGTGCAGCGAGGGCCTGTAGAAATGCTTTCATTGTGAGAGATGACATTTTTGTAGATTCTTGGGCATTTTCTAGGTTAGTGGGCTATATGCTCAGTAATATTTTAATTTTGCGGGATTAAAATTTTATAGGTTTCCAGGGCTACAAGTACAATGGGTACCTCAAGTAATGTTTTGATTTTACCGGATTAAGTTTTCATAGCCTCTTGAGCTACGGGTGAAATGAGGGCCTCTCCAGTAATTGTGCGAGATTAATATTTACTAGGTGAGTAGGCTATAAGTTCAGTAATATTCCAATTCTGCGGGTTACGTAGGAATACTTCTCAGCCCTCGAGCACTAAAATCTGTGAACAGCATAGAAAAAAATCCAACCGAGAATTATGAGTGCTACGTTTAATAGCAATCCTAGCCTGACTGTAGTCTCATGTTACAGCCCCACAAACATAAGCACTGAAAATGACATAGAAACATTTTACAATGAGCTATCATCCCTGTGTAGACACACTCCCAAACATAACGTACTTATCATAGGAGGAGACATGAATGCACAGATAGGCAGAAACGAAAACAATAAATTCTGCTTAGACGACACCCCAAACAGAAATGGAGAACTCCTAGCTGAGTTCTCTCTTGAGAACCGGCTTGTATGTCTAAACACAAAATTCCAAAAGCGAAAAGGCAAATTATGGACATATACCTACCCAAATAGCACAAAAGCGCAACTAGACTACATCCTAATAAATAGAAAATGGTCAAACAGTGCTATGAACTGCGAGGCATACTCCTCTTTTGAAGGGGTATCCTCCGACCACAGAATAGTGACAGCCAAAATACGCCTAAGTCTACGCAAAAACAAAAGGCAAACCAGTAAATCGATACGATACGACTGGTCCTCACTTGCCAACAGCGACATATGCAATCGCTACTCGGTAACAGTTAGAAATATATTTGACATCCTCCAGGAGACCTCAAAACATACACTCCAAACAAGGAATACGAAAATTTTTTCAATGCCCACCTAGAAGCTGCAGCAGAATGCATACCAACCAAACAAAAAACAAACATACTGCCCCCTGGGAGACCGAAGCAATTAGATTAAAAAGGAAAGATATTAAAAAAGCATCTCAACACATGAAAAATAATCCAACTAACACCAACAAAGAAAATCTTAAGAAAGAACAGGTAGAACTAACAGAAATATACAAAAAGGTGTTAAGTATCTGGCAGCCATACTTCGTTCCAGATGTAATGAATAAGCAAGCAAGCCAATACGAATCCAGTGTTAACGTATTCCTTGTAAGTCCTTCGTCCGAGAGAATCCAAATGTCAATGAAATAACTCAGATTTGTGGCTCTATTAATACAGCAGAAGCAGCAGCAGCAGTGCCAGTGATTGGACAATAGAAATCTACCACAGGTCACGTGGTAGTCAACGAGTCTATATCTAGGAGTAACCATTTGCCCCATGCCTTATATCATAAATAATTCAACAAAAGGAACAAATAGAATACATACAAGAACAAATAAATAAAATCAGACACACATTAGAAGATAGACAGTCGCGTTTAGCATGGCAAACTATAAACGAAATTAGTGGCAAGAAAAGTAGCACTAGATCAAAGCTAAAGGCAAACAGCCAAAAAGATAGACTACAAAAATGGAAAGACCACTTCCGGAAATTGCTGGGAACCCCCCCTAAACCCATAGAAAATGACATAGAAAAAATAACAAATAACGAACTAGACATTAAACAAGGGGTCTTCACGATGGAAGAACTCAATGAAGCACTAAGTAAGCTTAAAAATCGGAAGGCCGCGGGCCTCGACAAAATACCACCTGAGGTCTGGAAAATAAGGAAATTTGATGATATACTACTTAGACTATGCAATGCAGTATACAGACAAAACTCGATAGAAAAATGGACGAAGGGATGCATTCTCCCATTCCCTAAAAAAGGCGATCTAGGACTCGCCAAGAATTACAGAGGCATTACCCTCACTGCCATAGCTGCCAAGATATATAATGTCCTTCTCCTTAACCGCATCCGACCCGAGATAGAGAAAATCCTTAGAAAAAATCAAAACGGATTCCGCAGAAATCGATCTACAACCACACAGATCCTGACTATTCGCCGAATCATAGAAGGGGTCCGTGCAAAGAATCTCGAGGCAACCCTACTAGTTGTAGACTTCTCCAAAGCATTTGACTCCATACACAGAGGGAAAATGGAGCAAATACTGCTAGCATATGGCATACCCAAGGAAACAGTTAACGCCATAATGATGCTCTACCAAAATACAAAAGCAATGGTACGATCACCAGATGGCGACACAGACTTCTTTGACATTGTCGCCGGAGTCCTACAAGGGGATACACTAGCGCCATATGTATTCATCATATGCCTAGACTACGTACTCAGAACATCACTAGATCCCATAAAAGAAAAAGGCCTCATACTAAAAAAAGCAAGAAGCAGGCGATATCCCGCACATACTATTACGGATGCGGACTATGCTGATGACCTGGCACTACGCGCAAATACACCGGCACAAGCCGAATCCTTACTACATAGCTTAGAAAAGGCAGCACGAAATGTCGGCCTGTGCGCGAACTCTGATAAAACTGAGTTCATGTCTTTCAAAAACAAAAACGACATCTCAACCATCGATGGCAAACTCCTAAACTCTGTAGAACAATTTAGATACTTAGGCAGGAAAACGACGTTAATGCACGCATAGGAAAGGCATGGGCCGCTATAAATAGATTATCTATCATATGGAGGTCCAATTTCACAGACAAGCAAAAACGTACGTTGATCAGCTCTGTGCAGATGCAGGATGCTGCATAGAGGACCTCCTGAGAATGATGAGCGATAGGGGCAGATGGAGAGAGATTGTCATGGATATCCGCGCTGAAAGCGCGACATGATGATGGTGATGATGACGGTTGTATAGGGTCTTGAGCTACAGGTGAAATGAGGGCCTCTCCAGTAATTGAGCGAGATTAACATTTTGTATGTGAGTGGGCTATAGGTTCAGTAATATTCTAATTCTGCGGGTTAAGGTTGTATAGGGTCTTGAGCTACAGGTGAAATGAGGGCCTCTCCAGTAATTGAGCGAGATTAACATTTTGTATGTGAGTGGGCTATAGGTTCAATTAGATTTCAATTTAACCGGATTAAGATTTTGTAAGCTCTTGGGCAACAGATGCAACGAGGACTTCCAGTAACATTTCTATTTTACTGTATGTTGATTTAGTTAGCTCTTGAGATACAGTTGCAATGAGGACCCCCCCCCCCGAAATGCTTTTATTGTGTGATATTAAGATTTTGTAGACTTTTGTGTTACAGATGAAATGAGGGCCTCCTATAAGATTTCTATTTAGCCGGATTAATATTTTGTCGTCTTTCTAGTAAAGCTTTTATTGTGCCATGTTAAAATTTTGTAGATTCTTGGTTAATTGGTGTTGTAAAGGGAAGTAACCGGATAATCCCTCACGTATGCAAATGAATACGTATAAAAGAACAACAGGTAGAGTAGCTCAGTATGTGATGTGTGGTGATCTCCAAACCACGAACGTTGTTTCGTATTCTCGGATGTAAACCCACGTGCTACAACTCTTCAGAAGATAAGTAATCTTTACCGATCCTCTTTTACGCGCAGAGACTTTTTTTTACCTTGCCGGCCGGGATCCATTTTTGTTATTTGTATTCATTGTAATAATAAACTATTATTACAACCACTCGCAATCTTCTCGTTAATGTATTTCTAACACATAACAATAGGAATATTAATATTTTCAAATTCCTGGATTAAGATATTGTAGGTCCTCGGTCAGCAGGTGCAATTAGGGCCTTCTGTAATAATTCCATTGACCTGGATCAAGATTTTGTAGGATCGTCGGCTACAAATGCAATGATGGCCCCCAGTAATATTTTCATTTAGCCGGATTAATATTTTGTCGGCTCGTGGGCTACACTTGTAATGAGAGCCTCCAGTAAAACTTTCATTGTGCTAGGTTAACATTTTGTAGATCCTTGGGCTAGATCTTGTAGATCAAGACCTTCCATCAACTCCTTAATTACCGCACAGATCCATGTGCAACTTATTGATTGAGTTGGCGAGTGCCGGTATTGAACCAAGAACCTTACGATTCCTAGGCGAGTGCTATGTTCTCCAGTTGTATTTTTACAAAACGAAAAATTAGATTTTTATTAATTCTATTAATTCGGAATGGCTACCTGTAAAGTCCAACAGATGTTAATATTAATTTTTTTTTCGGAACTACGTAGCCTGGGTGGGTTCATATGGAGGATGAGCTGTTTCCCAAGCATTAAATCCCTCTCCTCAATCCAAGGAAAGGTAAGAAAACAATGAAGTTTGGTAGCGGTAGTGTTGCAGTAGTTGTTGGGTAACACTGGGTTTCAACATCACCCCCCTTTAGGGACTCCGGGTCCTGATTTGTTTCCGGGTTTTAAATCTTGGAGCTTCCTTGAGTAATTGGTAACTATTTAAGCTCTGAAACGACATTTGAATTCTTGGGAAATCATCTGAAGATGACTTATTTTAAGGTAATTTAAAAAAAAAAAACAACATTGGGCTTATTTTTGTTTGTTGGCATCCCTCCGTCTTCTCAAGACGATAGCTTAGTGTCCCAAATTCTTTTTTTTTTTTTTTCGGTATTAAGTAGACTGGAAAGGAACCAATGCAGTTTGGTAGTGTTGCAGGAGTTGCTGGGATACGACTGGATTTCAGCATCACATCACATTAGGGACTCCGACTCCCGATTTGTTTTCAGGGTTTAAACCATAACTTACAATATTACTGGAGGCCCTCATTGCATCCGTAGACCAAGAGCCGACAAAACTTAAAACTTACCAATTTGTAAGTGAGAACAGATTTCTTCTGCAATTAAAAATTGACGTCTTTCTTATACAAACAGGTCAAAAGATAAACGAGGTACAAGTTTTATCGGAGACAGGGAGTCAAAGTTTAGATACCAGATATGTATGTCGAAAGGATTGGGACCCCCTTAAGAAAAACTGTGATATTTCAAAAAACACCTGGTACCTAAAAAGGGAAGAACATTGCTAAAATCAGGTAAGAAGGCGAGTACCCGGTACTAATTGTATTTTTGAAATTTATCCATTGTAGTTCTTTGAGACAATAACAAAATAACTAAAACTATTCTAATCATTTGGTATTGTAATAATTCCATAGCTATTAATTGGATTTCCAGAGTTGAATAAGCTGTCTATCTTTATTAAATTCTAAAGTGACTTGATTAGTTAATTTAAATGTTAATAAAAAAAAGGGTAATACTTTTTTGGTACGATCAACTGCCACTCGCTCGAGTTCGGCCTATGACATCAGCTTTAGACACGCCCACAAATCTTGATGATAACAAATTTCTCTTCGCTTACAGTACAGCCTCAATTATTTTACTTTTAAAACGTAATATTTTTAGCTTAGAAAATTGAGAGTTTTAAATAAATAAAAAAAAACAACTTTGAATCATGTAAATTTCTGGTTCTACAAATATTTCTTCTTTAGTTACGAATTTTATTTTATTTACATTTTTATAGTGCGTTTACAAGTAGAAATTTCCGTAATTTATTTATTTTTTGTTTCGTTTTTTTTTAGTAAAGTTTTCACTCAAAGATCTTCTTAAAATTTATCGAGTGAGGGGAAACATGAAATGATTGTTTGATTTCTAAAAAAAATGTAAAGATTCGTGCGTATTAAAATAATTGTAAATAAAAATCTATATAAAAATATAGAATCGTTTGATTTATAAATAAAAACGTAAATAAAATAAAATTCGTAACTAAAGAAAAATGTTTGTAGAACCCTAAATTTACATGATTCAAAGTTGTTTTCTTTATTTAAAACTTTCAATTTTCTAAGCTAAAAATATTACGTTTTAAAAGTTGGTCCTAGCTGTATTGTAAGCGAAGATTGTTTTGTTTTCATCAAGATTTGTGGGCGTGTCATAGGCCGAACTCGAGCGAGTGGCAGTTGATCGTACCAAAAAAGTATTACCGATAAAAAAAGAAAATGAGACAATGACTTGTATCTAAAAAAATAAAATAAAACAATTTATTACAAATTATTTCAATTTATTTAGATATATAAATAAATTATTTATATATCTAAATCTAGATAATAGATGTTATGCCTACGTATTTTTTTACTAAAGGGAAACCCCTTTTCAGCAAGTCTAGTGCGTAAACTTTGACTCGCCTCTATCTTAAGAAATGGGGGTACTTTTTTTTTTAATGCTGCAAGGAAAAGAAGCATTGAAAATTTATATTTATAATTAGAAAGATTTTGTTTCTCTGTCTTCGTGAACAGGCTCAATGGTTTGAAGTAGGACTCTGAATTTTCTTACACCTGTTTATTGCTGTTAGAAGAAGAGAGGGTTTAACGTAAAAGTAAAATCTTTCTACATGGATAAAGAGATTACCCACATGTATAAGCAGTACAGTGTGACAGGCCCCGACACTAACGTTTTTCATGACCGTCCCGAACAAAAATTATCAACCGTCCCAGGTTGATAATTTTTGGGGTTTGGACCGTCCCAAAATCAAAATATTTTTGTTTAATTCATTAGCATCATCTATACTTGTCAGTCATCAGTAGCATAATAACATGTAATAAAACATTAAGAAAAGCTGAAGCAGTGATAATTCTGGATATTTGGACAAAATATCCATTTCCTAGTGTGTTTTGAGCTAAAAAAACAACTTTTTTACTTTAAGTTACCCTGAGTAGGGTTAGTAGTACATAATTCGGTCCTTTTAAACTATCTCCCTCCACCATTATTCATTACATGGCTTTAAGAATAGACCTGCGGTGCCGTAGCCTCATTTTGAGGTCAGCATTCGGGCAATCACTGGATGGCCATTATTGGAATGTAGTACTAACTTTTACGAAATAAATTTACCGTCCCCGGCAAACTGTCCCGGGTGACGTATTGATCGCCCAGGATGTAATTTTTATCGTCGACGGGACGGCGTTAATGTCGAGCCCTGCAGTGTGATCTACCCCAGTATATAAACAAAGCAGTGATCTGCCCCTGGACAGATCCATATATAAAGAGACTAACGGAGCGGCCATTGGCATTGTATTCTTGGCATTGGTACGAGACGGTTATTAGGTATTTCCTATGTTATACCATCAGCGGAAGCTAAGAAACTCTCTAGCCAAGAAAAATCAACTAGGGTTAGAAAATATACTTGATACATAAAATTATACTTTGGGTTATACTTATTTTTAGTATACCTATTCGTATAGGCGCGTGGTCTCATGATTAGAGTCGTAGGAAATTGACTCGTCGACCCGAGTTCAATTCCTGGCCGAAGTTGTTTGGATTTCACATAGCGCTAATACCTCTGGGAAAGGTATGAATCCAATTCTACCTCCAACTATGGTTAAAATAACAGGACAGACAGGGCTCTTTAACCATGGATAGGTAACCAGTACAGGAGAAGGTAAACTCTGAATTCAAACCTGTTAAACTCCGCTTAAGAAATTACATTGTGTCGTATCCTGCTCGTGCAGAGAGTTTGGTATATATATATATATATATATATATATATATATATATATTCGTATTTTTGTTAGATAGTTTCAATGCTTTAGACCTTAGCAATAAATAAAACTTAATGGCGTAATATTCCATTTAAAATAATAACATTCTTGTGTTTTCATAAAAATATTAATAGGGCAATATTTTAATATTCAATAATATCCAGTTTGCTTGTAAAATGCTCAATAAGAAATAATACAATCCTGATGTTTTTGATTTAAAATGAAATTACATTTTCATAAAATTGATTGGGGTGTACTTATTTATGGGCGATAGTATATTTACATTAGAAATCATTTCAAAGATTCCCAACGACATTCTTCCAAATAGGAATCTCAAACGATCCACAACATTTAGAGTCAGTTTATCTATACCCTCTTATTAGATCGATTTATTTATACCATTTTATTAAGCCAACTTATTTATACCCTTTTATTAGGTCGATTTATCAATATCTGTTTATCAGGTCAATTTGTATACCCTTTTTATTAGGTTCATTTTTCATACCCTTTTATTAGGTTAATTAATTTATTCCCTTTTATTAGGTTAACTTATATATACCCTTTTACTAGGTCAATTTATTTATACCCTTTTATTAGGTCAATTTCCATACCCTTTTATTAGGTTAATTAATTTATTCCCTTTTATTAGGTCAGTTTGTATACACTTTTATTAGGTCAATTTTCATACCCTTTTATTAGATTCATTTAGTTATACTCTGTTACTAGGTCAATCCATTTATACCCTTTTATTAGGTCGATTTATCAATATCTTTTTATTAGGTCAATTTCTATACTTTTTATTAGGTCAATTTCTATACCCTTTTATTAGGTTAAATAATTTATTCCCTTTTATTAGGTCAATTTTTATACACTTTTATTAGGTCAATTTATTTATACCCCTTTTATTAGGCTAATTTTTATAGCCTTTTATTACATCAATTCTTATACCCTTTATTAGTTAATTCAGCTAGAGAAGCAAAGACGAACTTATAAGTGACGTTTCCCTGTGAACTCCTCCAAATGAGCAAACCAGTGGTGACCGACCAGCAAAAACTAGTTTTGGACGAATCGTCCGTTGAATAATGATTATCGTCGTAGGACATGGCGACACGAGTTCAAATCCTGGATGAAGTAGCATTTCACATGACGCTAATACCTCTGGGAAAGTTATGCATCCAAGTATTTTAAATATCAATATGCAAATTAGGCTTCTCGTTCACACTGTAAACCACTATTTAGTTGTATATATAAATACAATTGCATTTTATCAGTATGTGCATAAGGCCAACAGTATTAGTAATGTAAAGCAAGTTTATTAATAATTGAGGTTTAAATAAAAATAAAATGTGCAGTTTGTGGTGGAGCAGAGGACACTAAAGACAATTTTGTCAGCTGGCAAGAAAGTTGTCTTAACTATAAGTCAATTGCTGGCTTCACTGACATGGGTTCCTGGCTAATTTCTATCTACTGCTACAGGGACAACCTTTTACTCCAACGGCTGGTCTGAAACTGTTCAAGTGGCTTGAGCCAGCTGAATATATGCAAATTCCACCCCTACACTCCCCCCCATGGATTCGACCACCCAGAACCTGTGTACTTACTTTTCTCTTCACACTTCATGTCTGCGATTTCTCCTAAAACTATAGTCATTACTTTTTTATCAGTCTCAGTGTCCCCACTTTTCAGACCATTAACTTTTTCAATACACATTTTCTCTTAAAAACAGCATTTTCTGTTAAAACCTAACTACCTAAAGATCTTATCTCTAACTTGCTTAACTTCATGGTGGCCGTATAATTCTCTTAAACTCTACTGACTGATCCTTTATCTCCTTAAAGGACAAACACCAACCTATATATATATATATATATATATATATATATATATATATATATATATATATATGCCTGGGCTTAACACATTCTATTTTCTCCCTTTTTTTTCTCTCTGACAATATTCTCACTTAACCATTGTGTCACAAGTCTGAAATATCTGAATAATACAAATTATCAAACCTTATCTTAAAAAATCAACTGAAAGGTGGGTAAATAGGTATCCCAGGGGATACTGATATATCGTTAAAACGAAATATTAAAAACATAAATAAACCCATAAAATGAGCTAGAAATGTAAATATACATATTTACCAACTCCTCCGCACGAGCATGATGTGACACAAGGTCAATTTCTTAAGCAGAGTTTAACAGGATTTCCTTCTCCTGGACCGGTTGCCTAACCAAGGTCAAAGAGTCCAGTATGCCCTACTATTTACCCATAGAGTAGAATTCATACCTTTCCCAATGGTATTAGCGTTAAGTGAAATGCAATTACCACGCCCAGAATTTGAACTCGGGGCGACGAGTGCATTTCCTATGACTTTAACTATTACACCATGCGCTTCCTATGTAAATATAAGTGTACGAAGATGAACTATGAATAAAATAGCCCCATCCAGATTGGCATGCTGTTAAAATCAATCAATCAAATCGTTTAAAAATATACCTTGTGTCGCATCCTGGTTTGGTTTGTTTTGTTTTACGGCATATCAACCTCGGTGGGTCATTTAATGCCAACAAAGTTGTGAAATAAATTCATTCTTAATGTATAATACAATTTTGTTTATCAACTCATGTTTTTCTATTCAACCCATAGATGGGATCCTAACAGGTACTACCACTCCGGGTCAGAGTGGACCAGGAAACAATGGTGATGAAGGGGTGCTCCACATTCCCCAAACCTCCAGAACTGGAACCTCACCATCAGATAGTTTAACGTCATTCCCAGGACATGTAGACCCTCAGCCACTGCCTCCTAGCACCCATATGATAAGAAGGATTGGGGCTTGCCATAAGGACAATAGGGTTGGGGCAATCATATAGGTGATAGGGCTTGACGTGACCAGCCGATTGATCGGAGAGAGCCTCTCCGACACCCCGTTTAGCCCAAGAAAAGCCTAAAGTGTGTCGCCTCCTGCAGCTCTCTCTGGACATTGGATGCCGTGTCGAGGACCTGTCAAGAGCGACGGCCATTAGGTGGGATGACGAGAGAGAGAGACTCTATGGGATCCGTACTATAATCACGACTTCATGATGATGATGATGATGATGATGATGATGATGATGATGATGATCTCTGTTTGTTATTTTCATACTTTTAATTCAACGTGACATCGCTCTGTGGCTGACGAGTCGTTTTCACGAAACAGATGACAGATCAAAAAGAACATCTGTTGACCTCTGACCCGAATCTTTTTGACAAGAGTGACACCTTGGATTTCATTTGAAGTGACGGAACGTGATAATTAATTCATTAATTTACTTATATTCTTTTTTAGTATTGCCTTTCAAGTAGGCACTTTGCTCCATTAACAGCATGTTTAGCATTCTCTTTCTCTCCGTCACATACCAAGAATTACCGGCCTTTCCTTTTTTGTATGCATAATCCGAAAATAGAGGAAAAGAACATGTTCCGTTTTAAGGAAACATTTGTCTTACGTGGGTGTCGTGCAGAAAGAGATTCTGTTCAAATCTTTTCCCGTACAACATATTTTCTGAGTGCATTCCATCAATGCTATCTATCAATATCATTATGTTAAATTTGGTTTGATTGGTTGATTGACTGGTTTAACGGCATGTCAAGATCTCTAGGGTTAGTTTATGCCAAGAAATTAGGGAATTCCGTTCATTGTAGGTTAATATTTACAGATTCTTCGCGTTCTTTCTTAAGACTTTTTAAGTCTTAAGACACCTTAAAAGTCTTTAAAAAAAGCTCTAAAGTCAAAAAGGCTATATATGGAGGCGCTATTAGAGTCGTAGGAAATAAAATATATAATGCACCAGTTATTTTATTTGAAAACTCTTAGATTTTTTCAAGTCAGTTAAGTTTGAACCACGTATGTTTGTGAATCTGTGTTACGTCTCAAAGATACGTGGTTCAAAGTTAACTGAACTGAAAACGGGGTTTCCTTCTCCTAGACTGGTCACCTATTCAAGATTAAAGAGCCCAGTCTATCCTACTATTTACCTATAGCTGGGGGGAGAATATATGGATTCATACCTTTTCCAAGGGTATTAGCACTCTGTGAAATGAAAACAGCCTTGTCCAGCATTTGAGCCAGAGTCCATTTGACGAGTCCATTCCTTACTACTCTAAATATTATACCAGGCAGCTACACAATCTTAACAATATTCTAATCTATACACACCTTTCAATCTTAACAATGTCGTGATCTCTGTGGTCTCAATTCTTCCTCAGAAAACCAATTCTCCCTGTCTTTTCTAAGACTTTTCTTAGATTTTGGGGACCGTTCCAACACTAATTGATATCACCGTCACCTTCAAATTCCACGGACTTTTTTTTTTTTTTAGTTTCCTGGCAAGATCCAAGTATCTTTTCGCTTTCTTTCATTTTCACTCTTTGACTTTGACTTTAAACTAAGACTGATGTCAAATGATGGAATAATAGACAATAATAATGAGAGACATAAATAAAGCATCTGGAAGAAGGAAAGGAAACAGTTAGCCAAAGTACCAACAGACACTGGAGTCTCGAATTAATATTCAAAATGGCTGTTCTTCTGAACGTACAGAAGCAAAAATATATTTTACTGTCATCTATTTTGGGATCTTTTTTTTCTTCCTTTTAGCTTTTGTTGTTTTGTTTTTTATAATTATGACTGATACAAGTTTGATGTTTAAAAAAGAAACATATACACAATATCCAATATATAGGTATATGTATATATATATATTAATGTCTAAAGCTAATTTTAAATTATGTTAATATTTTCATAATTATTTTAATATTTAATCACGTTTTAAATTCCAAAAGTATTTGAATTTTTTTTAAGATTTTTCAATATGGTAAAATTAGAATGATGTTAATTATTAAAAGTCTCCATGCGAAATAAACAAATCTTAGAAACTTTTTCGAAAACAATATAACTACATGCTTTAACACAAAAATATCATAGCATGTGTTCTTAATAACAATTAAGTTCATTTCAGATAATTTTATGCTAGGAATTTAGCCAACTGACTTTCACTCTGAAACAAGACGGTAGCCATTTTGAACGTCTTCGTGCGAAATACACAAATCTTAGAAACAATACAACTGCATGCTTTAACACAAAAATAGATTTTTAAAATGTATTATTATTATTATTATTATTATTATTATTATTAATAGTCGTAGGAAATGGATTAGTAGATGCGGTCCTATCAAATTCAAATAGTTTGTAGTCAAAACTGTTTTACCGATAGGACCGTATGCTAAAAACTGGTCCAAGTATCCTGGGAGTAATGGCAATGAAGATGTACGTCAATCTGCGCAGATCCTGGATATTGGGCCTTATCATAATAAGGGGCCGGTTTAGCTCAGTCGGAAGAGTACTCGCCTCGGAATCCCAAGGTACTGAGTTCGATACCGGTTCCCGCCAACTCAGCGTATGAGTAGCACAGATTGTATAATATGATTTGTGCGGTAAAGTGGGGGAGCTGACGGTAGGCGTGGCGATCCACCTCAGCAAAAATACTCCCTCTGGTCTAGCGCTAGCGAAAAGTAGATAGACACCCTCGCTGTCCGGCTGATACCGACAATAGGCCACTCCGCCAACTTTACTTTTTACTTATAATATACAGTTTAGTATCATACCAGGACACCCCTTTGTAGAGCCTCAACCCTCTAAAGTCAGCGTACTCTAAGTCATGTCAAAGGGGCGTTATATTATACATGGAGGCGTTTAGTGTAACGGTTATAGTCGTAGGAAATGGACACGTCGATCCGGGTGCAAATCCTGGACGAGACTGTTTGCATTTTACGTTGCGCTAATATTCTTGGCAAAAGTATAACTCCCCCCCCCCAGCTACTAGTTATGGATTAAATAGTATCACTATTTTTCTATTACAAGGATGGTGGTTAATTATTATTCTATGTTACTGCTGCTCTTGACCAGGATTGAACCTGCAGTCTAGAGATAACTGCAACTTAGAACTGTCTTAACCTAACTCCTTTATCCAATTGGACAAAGCCTTGTCGGCTGGGGCGTTAGAATGCACCGACTGCACCTCTGCAGAGGGGTAAGACTCACCCAATGGGGCCACCTGTTGGCCGTGGGTGGCGACCCGTGATACTTAAGGATAGAACCCAGGTGGATGAGCAGTTCATGACATGCAATACTCCACTTTAGCCCTATCTTGGGCTAGACGGGCGGTCGGAGAGCCCCCCTCCGATCAAACGGCTGGTCACGTCAAGCCCTACCACCTATATGATTTTTCCCAACCCTATTGCTCTTATGGCAAGCCCCAGCCCCTTTTTATTATATGGGTGCTAGAAGGTGGTGGCTGAGGGTCTACATGTCCTGGGAATGACGTTAAACTCTATTTGATGGTGTGGTTCCAGTTTTGGAGGTTTAGGGAATGTGGAGCACCCCTTCATCATCATTGCTCCCTGGTCCACTCTGACCCGGAGTGGTAGTACCTGTTGGGGTCCCATCTATGGGTTAAATAGAAAAATGTATTTATAAAAAAATTGTATTATCCATTAAGAATTGATTTATTTCAAAACTTTATCAGCATTAAATGACCCACTGAGGTTGATATGCCGTAAAACAAAACAAACAAACCAATTGGACAATACAGTGTGAATTTTGGGAACTTATAAACCTAATGTCTTGTTTTGGCTCAAATATCTACCTATTCACTTATGTATGATTTTTTACCTAGATTCATATTGTTTTTTTTATTATTATTTGGCCAGTATTCTGACGGTTGTGAATTCAGCTTATTCTCAGTTTTTACACTTATTAGTATCTATTCATTCATTTATTTATCTGTTATAGTGTACAATACAATTAAAAGGTGATTGTTACCATTGGTTTCAAAGTAACATACTCACCACTTATCATTAGGACAACATTAAACAACCAAACTGATTAAACAACTCCTTATGGGCTATTCATAGACAAAATTTGATTATTTTCTAAATATTCAATAGTAATAATAATCATAACTATATATGTTGGAATCTTTTTTAATTGCAATTTTGTTTATAATCGTTTTTTTTTTTTTGTAGAGAGTTATTGTGTATTCAAATATTCCTATGTAACACAGATAATTTGCACATAGTTATTCTATTCCCCTCCTAGTGTATGACAGGTGTGAATACACACACACACACACACATACACACACACACACACACACACACACACATATATATATATATATATATATATATATATATATATATATACTTTTTTGTTCATTTTTTCTCTCGCAACAGTGCTAATCAAGAAATGGAGCTACATATATGTGTAAAAATAATAAAATTCCGTTAACTGACGATAGGATCAATTAAAACATTAAGAATGAAATCTTAAAATTTTAATATATATATATATATATATATATATATATATATATATAAAGGTTTCATGTAACGATTTCTGTTTAATAATAATAACAACAACAACAACAATAATAATAATAATAATCCCCAGGAGGCTGGAAAAGAGTCTGGATGAATTGGAACTCAGAGGAAGGATCGAGACCATCCAGACTACAGCATTATTGAGATCGACTGGAATACTCAGAAGAGTCCTGGAGACTTGAGGAGACTATCTGTCACTCAGCCTCCCATAAACCACCGGCTTCTGCAGGTGTTAAAAACTCGAATGGAGTGAAATAATAATAATAATAATAATAATAATAATAATAATAATAAATTTTCACCATGCTACTAAATGGTATATTCATAAACCAGAATCTGTTCTAGAGGAGAAGACGTATATGATTCTCTGTGACTTTGAGATAAAGGCGAATTAACAAAAAGAAGAGAACTTACTTATCTTGTGTTTTTCCTTCCTGGCTAGTCACAGAAAGAAATGAAAGAAAACGAAAATATACACAAATATTTGGACCTAGCAAAAATGACATACATAAAAAGATACAGAAGCAGATACAAAAAGATAGAACTAAAGTCCTAATGAAGTAAGAAAGAGTTCATGAAGAATTTACTTACTGATAGTTGGGGGGGGGCAAAGCCCTGCCCCCATACTTAAGGGACAGAGACACCAAGCGTCTAGCCCAGGTTTAGGCGTTGCTAGACCAAGAAAAAAGAGAGTTAGAATTCCCGACCTGATGTTTAAATACATAGCCACCTATTGGCAAAAACCTGGCTGCAAGGGAAGGTAACCCTTTTGAACACATGTCCATCCCAGCAGGGGCGGACACAGTGAATATATAAAATAAAAAAATAGGATACATCTACAAAACAAAAAAACATTTCCAAAGTTTATGTTTATGAAGTAAAATTATCAGATTCATTCCTAAGAATTAATTGATAAACAAAAATTTAGCAAAAAACTTGCTGCAAATCATAAATCTAAAAAAGCACAATTGAACGTTTTTGACCGTTTTACTTTTCATGTGATATTTTAACTGCATCTGCAAAGTGAGTCAACCTTTTGTTGCCATTACTCCCAGTTTCACTCTGAAGTGGTAGTACCCATTAGGGTTCTATCTATGGGTCAAATAGATCTGTTTTAAGATTATTAAGTGTTTAGATACATACAATAAAAAATTTCACATAGAGACACACTCACACACATATGAACCCCCTCTCTCTCTCACTCAATATATATATATATATACATATATATATATATATATATATATATGTGTGTGTGTGTGTGTGTGTGTGTGTGTGTGTGTTTATATATCTATATATATCCGTCTATTTATGGTATATATATTTTGTTTACAATCACAATTAAAATTCATCCGATGAAGAGAAGATAAAACTCTCGAAAATCTAACAGAATAAAACGAAACTTAGCACTTAAAAAACCGGGTTTCTAGTATTTTTAATGCTTTACATTAAAGCCCAAACAAAATATATATACCATAAATAGACGGATATATATACATATATAAGCACACATATATTGATAGGATCATTATTATATCACAACTTGTGAGTTTTTCACAATAGCATTATCTAGTGGTCTTTCACTGAAGGGACAGCAAGTCTGATTAGGATGTAGTCTAATTGCACTTTTGTGCTATTTATGTAGGTGTAGGTCCATAGTTTGCCCTTTAATTTTTGGAATTTGGTTTTTAGCTATACAAACCTATTCTCAAGGGAGAACTCGCCACGATGAAACGGACGTAGAAACATTTTACAACGGTCTATCCTATGTATGCAGACACACTCCCAAACACAATGTACTGATCTTTGGGCGAGACATAAATGCGCAGATAGGCAGAAA
Source organism: Doryteuthis pealeii (assembly GCA_023376005.1). NCBI lineage: Eukaryota > Metazoa > Mollusca > Cephalopoda > Myopsida > Loliginidae > Doryteuthis > Doryteuthis pealeii. Next base: position 50,461,410 of record CM042175.1, on the reverse strand, counting down.
CGAAAACAATGGATTCTGCTTACATAACACCCTAAGCAAGAACGGTATTATTAATTACATGAAGGGTAATACTAATCAAAATTATTAATAATAACCAGTGAGAAACTAGTTAGAATTAGGAAGATAAAGGATAATACTAGTCAAAATTATTAATAATAATGATTGACAAAGCAACTAGAATGAGAAAAATGATGGATAATACTAGTCAAAATTGTCAATTATAATGATTTACAAAACAACTAAAATTATGAAGATGATGGGTAACATCATTCAAATTCATTAATGATAATGATTGACAAAACAAGTTGAATTAGAAAAAAATGAAGGGTCATTCTAGTCAAAATTATTAATAATAACCACTGAGAAAACAACTAGAATTAGGAAGATAAAGGATAATACTAGTCAAAATTATAAATGGTAATAGACAAAGTTACTAAAATTGGTAAGTTGAAGGATAATACTAGTCAAAATTATTGATAATAATGATTGAAAAAACAAGTAGAATTAGGAAAATGAAGGGTAATTCTTCTCAAAATTATGAATAATAATGATTGATAGAGCAAGTAACATTAGGAAGATGAAGGATAATACGAGTCAAAATCATTAATAATAATTATTGACAGAGATTCACGTAATTTAAAAAAAAAATCAATTAGTAATATTTGACAATTAAGAACGATGTATTTTGACAATTTTCTAATATCCCTAAAAAAAAGTAGACAACAGGAACTTTTAATATAAAATTCCTTAGAAAACAATCTAACAATTTAGAAAGAAAAAAAAGAAAAGATACATATTTTTTCTTATTTACGAGACTTAAGTTTCAAGGTTTAAGACGCCCTATTACCAAAGTTGTTATAGTATCAATTTATTTTTTTTTTACGTTTGTTCCATCATTGAATTATCTTTCGAAAAATGTAAAATTTAATTTTATACAGAAAAAAAAAATACCAAGATATTTGCACGGGGGATCAATGCGCGAAACAAAAACTAACGATAAAAATTATTAACCTTTTCAATTTAGTAAACATCTATTTTCAATAAAAGTTTTTCTTTTATTACTTCTTATACCGAAGATTTTATTAAAATCGGATAGTTAGTTTATTTTATTTGATTTTTAGAAGAATTTCCTGTGATCACCCTCTATAGCAGGTGCGCGAAAAGGCGGATGCCTAACATCAGAGTAATCAAAAGTTTTTTCTCTTTTTATTTATACAAAAAAATTAGTGGCATCATTGCTATAATAAATATTCGTGGCGATAGTGAGTCTCTCCTGAAGATGCTTCTTTGGATTTTAACTTCTGGTGAGTTTTGTCCGTCTGTTGTTGATTTCACTCTCCAGTTTTCCATAACTTTTGCGATGAAGTTTACGACTTGATATTCTTGAAGATTTTCAGACATTCTAATGTCCATGTTTGCGAGATCATGTCCTATGCCTTGTTGTATTCTATCCATGCCATGGCTAAATTTCATTTTTGCCTTGTCTTTACCTCCTTGTGAATGTACTGATCTATATATAATAAGTCAATTATTAGTGGAGACTCGTGGTGTAATGGTTACCATTGTAGGAAATAGTCACGGCAAGACGAGGTCGTTTGCATATAATTCATGGGTAGCTTACGAATTATGACTGTAAGTGTAATAAGATTGGATAATGGTATGGTAAATGGAAAGTTACCATTAACCGTTGTAGAAGTGATTAACAAGCAGTTCACCTTTCGCTGACCTGGGGGTCGATTGGCTGAAGGCAAAGCGTGAGACTTAGAGTTAATTAGATTTTGGCGGTCTGTCAGAAGAAGCAGATGTGAATCGTCTGTTACCAAATATGCCATCGTCTCATCGCGCGGTTAAAACCCTTTTGGGCTTCGTTTTTTTTTAAAATAAAGACGTCTTTAAAAAAATCAAGTCTAGCTTCATTATTAAAAACAAAGAAGGTCTTATCTCGGAGAGAGAGTAAAATATGCTTGAGTGACTATAAAGGAGTTCATTTCTTGATCCCGGACACAACAGAAAAAAAAAACCTTGATGTCATTTCATGTTTTCTTCATCAAGTTTTTCACAGAGTTTCCTAAAAGTAGTCGTCAATCCTTTTTAATTCGTGGGAAATATTTTAGATGGTCGTTTTAGAAGGAGGATATGAAGAAACTTTCAAATAAGGAATGGCTGAAATTATTGAGCGAGAGTTTAGAATCTATCTATATTTCTGTCTTTCTTTCCTTCTTTCCTTCTTTTTTCCGTTCTTTCTTTTAGTCTTTTCATATCTATCTAACTATCTATCAATCTATCTTTCTTTTCTTTTTTCTTTTTTCTTTCTTCTTTGAGTCTTTCGATATCTTTCTTTTTTCTTTTTTTCTTTCTTTCTTTTAGTTCTTCCATATCTTTCTTTCTTTCTTTCTTTCTTTCTTTTAGTCTTTCGATATATTTCTTTCTTTATTTCTTTTAATCTTTTCCTATCTATCTATCTATCATATATATATATATATATATATATATATATATATATATATATATATATATATATATATATATATATATATATTATATATATATATATATATACTAGCAAATATATGCACCCTCCGGGTGCAAGTATTTAAGTTTTAATATAATAAAAATATCATATTAAATTAGAAAGGCTAATGAAACTGACTAAGAATGCAGATAAAAAGATCTGCAACAGAGGGGGGTATAATCAAAAAATAGAACAACTTTGAAACTAACTATTCCATCATTTTCCATTACTCCCCTCTTCATTGGTAAATTTTCCTAATTTAACTATTTAGTTAAAATAGGAAGTAAAGGATAATATTACAGTTATTTCTTCTTGTAAATAAATTTCTTTTAAGATTTATCCACGAGATTTTTGTTTATATTTCTTAAGATAAAACCAAACAATTAGAAATCAATAATACCAAGCACATATTTATTAAAATAAAATTTTAAATATCAATATGCAAATTAGCCTTCCCGTTCAAACTGTAAACCGCTATTTTGTTGTATATATAAATACAATTGCATGTTAGTACGTAGATATGGTCAACAGTATTAATAATGTAATACAATTTTTATTAATAACTGAAGGTTTAAAAGAATGAAATCATGGAGAATTTGACGTAAATAATTAAGGGAATTGTGACTTGAGTAGTAATATAGTTTCGGTTACAGACAGAAAAACACACAATCTCCATTATAATAAGATATATATATTATATATATATATATCTTTCTTTCTTTCTTTTAGTCTTTCGACATCTTTCTTTCTTTCTTTCTTTCTTTATTTCTTTTACCCTTTTATTATCTATCTATCTATTTATCTATCTATTTATCTTTCTTTCTTTCTTCCCTCCCTTTTTTCTGTCTTTCTTTTAGTCTATCGATATCTTTCTTTCTTTCTTTCTTTCTTTCTTCCTTCCTTTCTTTCTTTCGTCTTTTGATATGTTTCTTTCTTTCTTCTTCCTTCTTTCTTTCTTTCGTCTTTTGATATGTTTCTTTCTTTCTTTCTTTCTTCCTTTCTTTCTTTCGTCTTTTGATATCTTTCTTTCTTTTTCTTTCTTTCTTCTTTCTTTCTCTTTCTTTCTGTCTTTTGATATCTTTCTTTCTTTTCTTCTTTCTTTCTTCTTCCTTCCTTTCTTCCTTTCTTTCGTCTTTGATATCTTTCTTTCTTTCTTCCTTCCTTTCTTTCTTTTCGTCTTTTGATATGTTTCTTTCTTTCTTTTCTTTCTTCTTCTTCTTTCTTCTTTCTTTTCGTCTTTCTTTCTTTCTTTCTTTTTCCTTTTGATATCTTTCTTCTTTCTTCTTTCTTTCTTTCTTTCTTTCTTCTTTCTTTCTTTTCGTCTTTTGATATCTTTCTTCTTTCTTCCTTTCTTTCTTTTCTTTATATCTTTCTTTCTTTCTTTCTTTCTTCTTTCTTCCTTCCTTTCTTTCTTTTCGTCTTTGATATCTTTCTTTCTTTCTTTCTTTGTCTTTGATATCTTTCTTCTTTCTTTCTTTCTTCTTTTCGTCTTTTATCTTTCTTTCTTTCTTTCTTTCTTTCTTTCCTTTTCGTCTTGATATCTTTCTTTCTTTCTTTCTTTCTTCTTCTTCTTTCTTTCTTTTCGTCTTTGATATCTTTCTTTCTTCTTTCTTTCTTTCTTTTCTCTTTTGATATCTTTCTTTCTTTCTTTCTTTCTTCCTTCTCTTTTTTCGTCTTTTGATATCTTTCTTTCTTTCTTCTTTCTTTCTTTCTTTTCGTCTTTTGATATCTTTCTTTCTTTCTTTCTTTCTTTCTTCCTTCCTTTCTTTCTTTTCGTCTTTGATATCTTTCTTTTTTCTTTCTTTCTTTTCTTTCTCTTTTCGTCTTTGATATCTTCTTTCTTCTTTCTTTCTTCTTTCTTCTTTTTTCGTCTTCTTTCTTTCTTGTCTTTTGATATCTTTCTTTCTTTCTTTCTTTCTTTCTTTCTTTTTTCTTTCGTCTTTTGATATCTTTCTTTCTTTCTTTCTTTTCGTCTTTTGATATCTTTCTTTCTTCTTTTCTTTCTTTCTTTTTCGTCTTTTGATATCTTCTTTCTTTCTTTCTTTCTTCTTTTTCTTCTTTCCTTTCTTCTTTGTTTTTCTATCTTTCTTTCTTTCTTTCTTTCTTTCTTTCGCTTTCGTCTTTTGATATCTCTTTCTTTCTTTCTTTCTTTCTTTCTTCTTTGTCTTTGATATCTTTCTTTCTTTCTTTCTTTCTTTCTTTTCTTTCTTTCTTTTCTTTTGATATCTTCTTTCTTTCTTTCTTTCTTTCTTTCTTTCTTTCTTTCTTTTGTCTTTTATATCTTTCTTTCTTTCTTTCTTTCTTTCTTTCTTTTCGTCTTTTGATATTTTCTTTCTTTCTTTCTTTCTTTCTTTCTTCTTCCTCTTCTTTCTTTTTCGTCTTTGATCTTCTTCTTCTTCTTTCTTTCTTTCTTTCTCTTTCGTCTTTGATATCTTTCTTTCTCTTTCTTTCTTTTCTTTCTTTTCGTCTTTTGATATCTTTCTTTTCTTTCTTTTTTTCTTTCTTTTCGTCTTTTGATATCAATCTATCCGAAAAGAAGCTGAAAATTTTAATTCGTGGGAAATGTTTTAGAATGGAGATGTGAAGAAACTTTAAAATCAGGAATAACTGAATTTACTGAGAGAGGGAGAGAGAGGGAGAGAGAGAGAGAGAGAGTAATAGTTGGGAATCTATTTTAGTATTTTTATATCTATTAGACTATATTTCTTTCTTTCTTTCTTTTAGTCTTTTCTTCTGTATGTCTCTGTCCTCTGTCTCTCTCTCCACACACCATACACACACACACACACACATATATATATATATATATATATATATATATATATATATATCAATCGGTCTATCAGTATTGTAACATATCTTTCAGTCTTTTCATATCTATTAGACTATATTACTTTATTTCTTTCTTTTAGTCTTTCCTCTTTCCCTCTCTCCCTCCCTCTCTCTCCTCTCTCTTCTCTCTCTCTCTCTCTCTCTCTCTTATATATATATATATATCAATCGGTCTATCAGTATTTTTACATGTCTTTCAGTCTTTTCATATCTATTAGACTATATTACTTTATTTCTTTTAGTCTTTCCCCTCTCACTCTTTCCCTCCCCTCTCTCTCTCTCTCTCTCTCTCTCTATATATATATATATATATATATATATATATATATGTGTGTGTGTGTATATATATATATATCAATCGGTCTATCAGTATTTTTACGTCTTTCAGTCTTTTCATATCTATTAGACTATATTACTTTCTGTCTTTCCTTTCTCTCTCTCTCCCTCTCTCTCTCTTCTCTCTCTCTCTCTCTCTCTCTCTCTATATATATATATATATATATATATATATATATATATATATAATCGGTCTATCAGTATTTTACATGTCTTTCAGTCTTTTCATATCTATTAGACTATATTACTTTCTTTCTTTCTTTTAGTCTTTCCTCTCTCTCTCTCTCTCTCTCTCTCTTCTCCTCTATATATATATATATATATTATATATATTATATATATATATATAATATATAATATGAGAGAGAGAGAATGGGTTTGTGTGTGTGTATCAATCGGTCTGCCTATTAGTATTTTTACATCTATCTTTCAGTCTTTTCCCATCTATCTAGCCTTTCTTTCTTTCTTTTAGTCTTTTGATATCTATATATCTATCTCTGATCATATATATATATATATATTATATATATATATATATATATAAATCAAAAACGACTGATGATGCTGAGCTTAATGCTTAGCGAAATATATCTCCTACATACGCTTATCTGAGTATTGTTCCTGTGTTCCACACATCTCTACTATATATATATATATATATATATATATATATATATATATATATATATACCTGTAGTGTGAGATGGTCACTATTTCAGCTTTTGCTGGAATGGTGTACCAAAGGCAGTATTAATTGGTAGAGTGCTCAATATGAAATAGAGCTGTTATATAATATAAGATGTCACCCAATAAATAGATATGTAAAACCTATATATTTATCTTATATTATATATATATATATATATATATATATATATATATATATGAATGATTTATCTATCTATCTATCTATGTATCTATCTAGCTAATATATAATAGACATAGCTATCAATCACACGAGTAATTAACAACAGAAAACTAATAATGATAATTTTTCAAGGCGAGAAAGAATGAAGAGGTTGGTTAAAATTACTTCGTTTATTGAAAGGTCATGTGGTTCAACGCCTGATGTAAGGAAATGCAGATAGAAAAAGGTGGACCAAAGAGCTAACAGATATGACGTATATGCAAAACGAAAGGACGTATCCCCTAAGACCATCCCCCACCCCCTACATTCCAAGGAATGGATGGCCGGAAGTTAATGTGGCTGAACATGTGTGATAAAGAATTAAGATGATGAAATTGGTGCGTATGAACTAACATACGATGAGAAATATAAAAAAAGATGATGTTCGCTGGTTGGTTGGTTGGTTGGTTGGTTAGTTGGATAGGCTGATAAATTTTAAGCACTACCTTGTCTATTTCAATGAAATTTTAAATTTCTTTTACGGCATATCAACCTCAGTGGGTCATTTAATGCCGATAAAGTTTTGAAATAAATCAATTCTTAATGGATAATACAATTTTTTTAATAGATACATTTTTCTATTTAACACATAGATGGGGCCCTAACAAGTACTACCACTCCGGGTCAGAGTGGACCAGGGAGCAATGGTGATGAGGGGGTGCTCCACATTCCCCAAACCTCCAGAACTGGAACCTCACCATCAGATAGAGTTTAACGTCATTTCCAGGACATATAGACCCTCAGCCACCGCCTTCTAGCACCCATATGATAAAAAGGGGTTGGGGCTTGCAATAAGGGCAATAGGGTTGGGACAATCATATAGGTGTTAGGGCTTGACGTGATCAGCCGATTGATCGGAGGGGGCCTCTCCGACCGCCCGTCTAGCCCAAGATAGGGCCAAAGTGGAGTATTGCATGTCATGAACTGCTCATCCACCTGGGCTCTATCCTTAAGCATCACGGGTCGCCACCAACGGCCAACAGGTGGCCACATTGGGTGAGTCTTACCCCTCTGCAGAGGTGCAGTTGGTGCATTCTAACGCCCCAGCCGACAGGGCGGAATTATTTTTTTTGTACATATTATAAAGACATTAAGTTCATGTTTACTGTTCTGGTCACCATTATTGACAACTTTTCATTTTCTTTTGCTATATCTTCAGAAATAAATAGAAAATTATCACATTTATATAAACAGGTTATTTCATCATTTACTGTTCTTCATCAACCATTTGTTGTCTTGTCAATAGACCAAAACAGTTTCATTAGATTCGTTTTTTGTTTTCTTAATTAAAAAAAAATTTTTTTCAGAAGATATTCTACAGGCTGGTCCGAAAGTCTTGTCACTCCTACTTATTTTATTTTAACTTTCATTATTTTTTGTTTTAATAATATAATATAAGTTATGTAATTATTTTATGATGAGAAATCTTTAGAAATTGAATTATTTTCTAGAATTTCGTATTTTATTATGTAATTATTACAAACCAAACTGAGGGAGAATCAAATTAAATTGAACATACATGTGCTTTAGGTACCACCAATTTTTCCTGTAAAATTTACCCCCCTCCATATTTAACACAATGAAACTTGCATAAAGGTTAATATTATCTTGAGAATTTTTTTGTTCGTTCGAAAGAAGAAACATTAAAAAACTCCTGATAATTTTTTTTTAATTTTCAGCCCAGAGAAATAATGAAAATTATGAACGAAAAACAATGTTTACATTTTTGCACCGTTAAATCAATTGAAAATTAACGTAGCCAAAAACAAATTATGATGAGAGCCATTTTTAAAAATTCTATGAACAATCAATTAATGGTCCGATCTTCACGGATATTTCCATAATTACTTATCTTTTGATGTAAATATGTCTGAAATAGTTTTTTCCTCAACTACATTGGGGGAAACATTTTTTACGAGGTCTACCTCGCTCCCATTTTCTTTTATGAAATATCAAAAAATGAACCCACAAAAACAATTTTTAATTTTTTTCTACAAAGATAAGTGTCTGAATAATCATATCAGAAGATATGCTATTTATTAATTGTCCCTGTTGTAAGAATAAAACGGGCTGTTTTACTTATTTTTCAAGATAACGGTGAGTAATTTTTTCCCTCTCGGATAATTTGATCTTTGAATTATCTGTTTTTTTTCTTTGTAACAACTCTTTATGTTCGTTATTTCTTTTTTACGAGAATTAAAATAGTTCAAAAATATCTACGTTTCTTCCTTCAATATAACCAAAACTGATCACGTGACGTATTTTAGTGGTACCTAATGTGCTTATAATATTAATTAGAATTAGTAGTTGGTTAAATTAACTACCTGTATGTGATAAGGCTATAATACTACCAGAGTAAAAAAAAAAGTAAAGTCGTCGGGGCGGCCTAATGTCGGTATCGGCCAGACAGCAAGGGAGTCTATCCCTTTTTCACTAGCGCTAGACAGAGGAGATTATTTTAGCATCTGAGGTGGAGCGTCACACCTACCATCAGCTCCTCACCTTACCGCACAGATCCCTGTGCTACTTATTCGCTGAGTTGGCGAGAGCCGGTATCGAACCAAGAACCTTGTGATTCCTTGCCGAACACTCTACCGACTAAACTAATGAATTTTAATAAAAGTTAATTTATGTCCTTTATTCTTAATAATGACCATTTATTAATTGTATGTACTATGAGTACGTACTGTTAGTAAACTTTAATAAAAATCCATCTTCCGTACACCACCCACAGTGTAAACAATGCAGCAATCCATAGTAAATAAATCCTTTTTATATCTTATTATAATGGCGATTGTGAGTTTTTTTTATCTGTAACCGAAACTATATTACTACTCAAGTGACAATTCCCTTAGTTATTTACGTCACATTCTCCATGATTATCATTTTATCTTAAACCTCAATTATTAATAAAATTGTTTTACATTATTAATACTGTTGACCTCATCTACATACTGATAACATTCAATTGTATTTATATACAACAAAATAGCGGTTTACAATGTGAACGGGAAGGCTAATTTGCATATTGATATTAAAATTTAATTTTAATAAATATGTGCTTAATATTATCGACTAATTGTTTATTTTTTATCTTAATGAATATGAGAAATAATCTCTTCAATAAATCTTAAAAGAAATCCATTAACAAGAAGAAATAACTGTAATTTTTTCTTTACTTCCTATTTTAACTAAATAGTTAAATTAGAAAAAATTAGCAATGAAAGACGAAAGTGATGGACGAGTAAGTTCCAGTTGTTATATGTTTCAAATCTTTTTATCTGCATTCTTATTTAGTTTCATTAGCCTTTCTAATGTGATATGATATTTTATTACATTAACACTTAAATACTTGCACCCGGAGGGTGCATATATTTGCTAGTACATAATAATTGTCACAAACTTTAATAAAACGACTCTACGTCTTTTATTTTTAATAATGACTATCTTACAATTCGTATGCGATATGGCTAAGTAGTGGTAGTTGTACTTAAGACATGGGCACAAATTCGGTGTGTCATATCCTTTTACAGGAAGAATAAGTGACCAAAAGGAGATGCCATGTGACCGAGTCAATATATTAGTATTTTCTTCGAGGAAATGAAATATGAGGTATGTTAACCTCACCACCACCGACGCATTCTACTAAACAGTGGTCATTGAAAAATAGATTACAACAAACCTAAGTGGAATGCTTTCTTGTAAACATTTAGGAATGTTTGGCCCGGCACATGAGTTGGATAGCTTAGATCTGTGCGCTAAAGAGGGGAGCTGATGGTAGGTGTGGCGCTCCACCCCAGGCGCAAAACCAATCTCCCTGGTCTAGCGCTAATGAAAAGGAGATAGACTCCCTCGTTGATACAGACAATAAGCCACTCCACCGACTTTACTTTTTTCTCTATTTAACTTTTTTTTTTTAAATTGGGTAGGCATACTTATTTATTGCCTATACTTGTAAAATCTCATATAAATGTTGTGATGTTAGTCCCAACAGTAAAAAGAAGTCAAGTCGAGATGGGGTAAAATAAGACAAGTGTATTTACAATTAATGGTACATGTACGACTAGCTTGTCGTTAACGGGAACAGTGCTCCCTTTCCACTCGGTGTCTCACTATTTATAGTGAGAACCGGTGCATGTTCTCCACTGTAGGAACGGCCGGTACAACAATAAATAAACTCAAAATAAGCCCCATGGGGGACCAGACGAGATCAAGAACAACTATCTATACATATATAAGGGCAGCTGGTGTGTGTGTGTGTGTGTGTGTGTGTGTGTGTGTGTGTGTGTGTGTGTGTATTTCCGGTTGAAAAGTATGAAAATAAAACGATTAACTACAAGTGTAATATATAAACACATTCACTATTACCAGATCTTGCTTTATGAGCAAAAATAATGAAGATTTGATTTATTAACCTGAAGATGATGAAAAAATGTAAATATAAGAGCGTAATTTTTTTGTGTGCATTTAATATTTTAAATAGGAGACATTAATTTTTCTTTCCAGGGTTTCTGTGTCCTTTTTTTTCTGACGCCCTAACAACGCTGGCTTTTTTTTTTTGACTTAGGGATCCAACTCACAATTCAGTAATAATGGATATGCGAGATTAATTTTTGCCCCCTCCCATCAATCCAGGCAATGCCGGGTAGCCGCTTCTCGTTTACAATAAAAGAAATAAAAGAAAAAAATAAGTAAACTGTACCTAGCTATATCCATTTTGATTATGTGTTAAACTGCATCTAGTGACGAGGTTCCAATTCTGGAACTTTGGGGAATATGGGGTACCCTTTCATTGCCATTATTCTCAGGTTTACTATGACCCGGAGAGGTAGTACCTGTTAGGATCCCATCTATAGTTTAAATAGACAAAAGAATTAGTTAAAATGAGTCTAACACCAAATTGAATGCCCAACAAGAATGAATAAAACAAAAACGACTTTAGCATAAAATAACCCAAGGGTTGAATGCCGTAAAATCCAACCAGCAACCAAACACCAACCAACCAACCAACCATTTCGATTGTATAATGGTCCATTACAAATAATAAAATCCTGTTATTATTTTTTTTTCAAAGAAAATGAACATTTTATAAGAAATTGTTCAAGGTGTACTTATTTATGGGCGACGCGGTATAAAACTAAATATTGTTTATTATCAATTGTAATATAGAAATATTGTTGTATACCCTTTTCATTACTTACTTCTATTCTTCTATTCTTCTATTCTTCTTCTGGCGTCTTTGATATCTTACGTCTTCTTCTAACATCTCTTCTAACATCTTGACTTCGTCTTGGTGGTCGGTCGCACTTAACTTATTTCTTCTTCTAGATCAGTCTTGTTACCAAGACATTCACCAACCACAAAACTGTGTTATTTTCATAAGCTTTTATTTACTTAACTAAACATTTCATGTAACTAAATATCTGACTAACATAGCGTGCGTATGCAGTGTGAGTTCCAGTTAAGGCAGGACATCTTCACTGCCTGACGTCCAACTGAAAAACTCAGGACCCAACCAGGTCCCACGTGACTTCACGTATTTCGCGGGCTTTCTGTACTATTCCATGGAAAGTCCCGCCCGTGATATGAAAAGGCTATCCCTTTAGAAATACAGGGGATTGACAATAATCTTATGCAACCACATAGATTATGTAACAATATGAAGCAATTAAAAAAATAAGTACACCCTTGAAAAATGTTCTATATAGTTGCTTACAGAGCTGTAGGTTTTGGTTATAGATAATACCTAATAATATCCGTTTGTGTGTATAATGTTGCACTAGATATGATAAAATGCTGGTGTTTTTGCTTTAGAAGAACATTTTTATCAAGAAGATATTATAAGTGATGAACTTATTCATGGATTATAATATAAATAATACCTAATCATAACCGTTTTGATTGTATAATGCTACTCTAGAAATTGTATAATTCGTGTACATCTAGTTTAGAAGAAAATTAACTTTTCTTTTTCAATTCTTGGTACTTATTTATGGATTATACAGTAAATAATACCTAATAATATCCGTTTTGAATTATTTAAGTTCCTCCGAGAGCAATAAAACCCTAATCTATTTAGTTTAGAAGAAAATTTACTTTTTTTTATTGCTGAGGTCGTACTTACTTATGAGCAATACTGTAAATAATACCTAATGATATCCGTTTTGATTGCATAAAGTTCCTCTAAGAGTAATAAAATCCTAATATATTTTGTTTAGAAGAATTTCTTTTATTGCTGAGGTCGTGCTTATTTATGAATAACACCTAATAATATCCGTTTCGATTGTATAAAGTTTCTCTAAGAGCAATAAAATCCTGATACATTTAGTTTAGAAGAATTTCTTTTATTTCATCAATAAAATAAATTCTTCGTGCTTATTTATGAATAACACCTAATAATATCCGTTTTGATTGTATAAAGTTTCTCTAAGAGCAATAAAATCCTGATACATTTAGTTTAGAAGAATTTCTTTTATTTCATCAATAAAAGAAATTATTCGTGCTTATTTATGAATAACAACTAATAATATCCGTTTATATTTTAGTTTAGTTACATTTAGTTTAGAAGAATTTCTTTTATTTCATCAATAAAAGACATTATTCGTGCTTATTTATGAATAGCACCTAATAATATCCGTTTCGATTGTATAAAGTTTCTTTAAGAGCAATAAAATCCTGATATATGTTTATTTATGACTGATACTCTATTTGTGTGAAAAAAGAAATCTTTTTTTTTTTTAAATGTCTTTGCCTCTTGCACAGCTGTTCTACTTTCGTTTCCCGTTTTATTTCTTGAGGTGGGGCTGTGCACATACAAGAGTAAATTTGATCGTAGTGTATAGATGACATTTCACAGCAAACGCGTATCCAGCAAAACAGTTATGTCTGTCTGTCTGTCAGTCTGTTAAGCACGTCTGAATTAAAGATAACCTTTATCCTTGAAGGGTAAAGGTTTTCTAATCCACTCTCACTTTATGTCAATTACCATTTTTTTTTCTTTTGCAGCAACCCCCCCTCCCGCCTCCAACGCCACCCCACACATTCGCTCTTTATTCTGCGACAATTTCATATCTTCTAATCTACAAAGGACACCGTTCTCTGTGTCTGCAACATAATAAGTTCTAAGAAAAAAATACAAGTACTCTTAAGTGGGTTTCTTTCTTTTTTTTCTCTTTTTTTTTTAAAGATTTTTTTTTTATTCTTCCTCTGATCTCAACTTTCCCCAGTCACATTTCAGGACGTCGTACTATTAATATTAGTATTGTTTTTACTATGAACTTTCATTTAAATGATGAATTACAGCAATCAAAGTTAGAATTCCAGAAAATGTAATTTCAATTTAAAAATTCGGACCATATGACCTTTAGGCACCCCTTTTGCTTTGCTGATTCATAAGTACATTTTTTTCATTTACACCGTCAACAACCGGTTGTTTATTAACAGACGATTTTTGGAGGGTTTTTTTTTCAATTATAAAACTAACCCCTAACCCCTAACACTAACCCCTAACCCCTAACAAACAACCGGATGTTGACAGTGTAAATGAAAAAATGTACTTATGAATCAGCAAAGCAAAAGGGGTGCCTAAAGGTCATATGGTCCAACAATTTCTATTTACCTCATAACCGGTGTATGATTGTGTAGAATATTCAAAATTGGGATCAGGGCCTCCAGGACAATATCTACAAAAAAGAAAAAAGAAAAAGAAATAAAACACATATATATATATATATATATATATATATATATATATATATATATATATATATATATTTACATTAAGAAATCAAAGTAAATAAATTCTACACTACCCAAATGAACCTTTTCACCGTTGTGTGCGACTCTAATCAATTTCCTAGTATAAAGTACGTAAGACTTTGTAAGTTGTTCGAACGTCGGTCGACCGATTGCAAATGACCGCCTCTCGACTCTTTATTTCTGCCCATTCTTCCAAGGGTAGACCAGTCCATTAAGACAACAGACAGGGGGATATCACTACTTACACCACGTCGGAAGATGTAGTATGTATTTACCTAACCCCTATGACACGGATAGGATGTGACATAAGGTCAGTTTTTGACAACAGGTTTGAATATTCAGTTTTTCTCTATTCTAGACCGGTTGCCATAGAAAAGATGTCCACACGCACGCACACACACAGACACAGACACAGACACAGACACACACACACACACATATATATATATATATATATATATATATATATATATATATATTTGGGAGAATAAGTGCTTAATTGGAGTCGTACCTAATTTTGAAAATTAATTAATTAATAATGAATTAGGCGGGAATACATTATTAATTAATTAATTTTCAAAATTAGGTACGACTCCAATTAAGCACTTATTCTCCCAAAAATTATCGGCAAAAAGCCATTCCAAACAAACCGTGTTTACAATATATATATATATATATATGTGTGTGTGTGTGTGTGTGTGTGTGTGTGTGTGTGTCCTTTCTATGGCAACCGGCCTGGAAGAGGGAAAAACTGAATTCATATATATATATATATATATATATATATATATATATATAGAGAGAGAGAGAGAGAGAGAGAGAGAGAGAGAGAGGGGAGAGAGAGAGAGAGAGAGAGAGAGAGAGAGAAAAGGACAGTTAGTAGCGAAACATTTGCAAATATTCCGTGGCGCCCAAAAGAATGACAATTCAGTTTTAGCCCCTTTAAAGTTACGAAACACATGTCTGGACGTCAGTACTTTTGTATAAAGGAAGTTTATCACTACCCCTTGTCTTTTTAGTCTTTACTTCTTCTTACTATGTTTTTTCTCTTATTCATTACATACACAAATACGTACAGCCCCTTTCGTTTGTTTGCCCTAGTTTCTCACTGCTATTCTCGTAAGTTATCGCTCACGCCACTATTTGTTGAGCACACATGGATGGGTGGTAAAACAAGGAGTTAAAGTCAACATTGAAGTATTCAGCAATAGCTCTTAAGTAAACACATAGAATGTAATAATTAAATTATCCTACTGTGGTAGAGAGATTTAAATCAATATTATTATACTTTTTACATATTGAACTATTTTGCAATAGCTCTTAAGTAAACATAGAATGTAATGATTAAATTATCCTACTGTGGTAGAGAGATTTAAATCAATATTATTATACTTTTTACATATTGAACTATTTTGCAATAGCTCTTAAGTAAACATAGAATGTAATGATTAAATTATCATACTGTGGTAGAGAGATTTAAATCAAGATTATTATACTTTTTTACATATTGAACTATTTAGCAATAGCTCTTAAATAAACATATAGAATGTAATAATTAAATTACCATACTGTGGTATATTCAATGGTCCTTTTAGTTATTAATATTGCTTTCAATATTTATATTTTAGAATATAAGTGATTCTTATTTTTGAAAGAAACGAAATGACTGAGAGTCCTATAAATCTACGACACCCAACCTCAATAGGAATAACATGGCGTGTCCAACCCTTTTCCACGCAGTCAGCACGCATTGACTCGTACCGGTTCTTTTTTCGCTCGTGTGCTTCCTCCTGGTTTTCTTAAGATATATACTATGAAATTTTGCAGAGAAGTTTGGGTATTTTTCCTATAATTTATAGCTGGTTTGGTTGGATTATTTGTTTAACGGCACATCAAGCTTCGCGGTTTATTTAATGCCAAAGCCATCCTTCTAGAAGAGAGGTCGGCAACCCTCTGTCTCATTGAAGGGCCATGGTATTAAATATGATGCAAATAATTTTTCTCGGACTCAAACCGCTCTGTCCAAAAAGCTATCTTTTTTGAAGGTTTAAATTTTTAAAAAATCTTTACCTTTGGTCTTTATAAGGTTAACATATAACATTATAAATTAATATATTGTGTATATCCAATGGTCCTGTTAGTTATTAATATTGCTTTCAATACTTATATTTTAGAATATTTTCTCAACATTGTTAATGATATATTTCTTATCACCTTTCTCTTTTAATTCTTTAGTTTCGTTCTTTGCTATTTTTATTTTATTTTATATATGGTGATTGCCACTTCTTTACAGAATAAGGCCATTTCTACAAGTTCGGCGGTGATTGCGCGGTGCCCAGGCGTTCAGCTTTGTTTTTATTTACTGTTATACATATGAGCCTCTTCCCCGGTTTCCTCTCGTGTGCGACCGTACATGACTAAGAAACCCAGCCTTTGTCAGGCAGGCCCTGCCACACGCATCACATATATAGTCCGGCTTAAATGTAGGAAATGTGTCCATGACGTCCGTCATGTGCCATTTGCGTAGAGACTGTTTCAGGATGGAGTGTTCGAGCCGTTTTACCTTGCAGCTATCATAGACAAGTTTTCTTCATCCTGCACGATTCGTAGCTATTTTCTCCCATTCATGAACGTTTATGTTGAGCGTTTTGATGTTGTTTTTGATAGCATCCCTAAAACGCTTTTTGGGCTTGTGCCTCGGACGCTTCCCACATTGCAGTTCTCCGTAGAACAATTGCTTCGGGAGTCTGCTGTCTTGCATTCTGGCAAGATGCCCAGCCCAGCGCATCTGGTTACGTATAATGCGCATTTCTTTGCTGGACGTTTTGGCTTGTTGCAGAACTTCAGCGTCTGACGTGAGGGATTGCCACCCTGTGTTTACTATCTTTCTGAGACATATCTGATGAAATCTCTCCAAGGCTTTGATATGTTGACGATGTGTAGTCCACGTTTCCGAGGAGTACAGAAGTATAGACAAGACACATGATTCGTACACACTGAGCTTCGTCCTGATGGTAATACCTCTATCCGACCATACTCGTTTTTCGAGGTCACCAAAGGCTCTGCTTGCTCTCTCGATTCTTAGTGAAACTTCAAAGTCAAGGGTTCCACATCTGGAGAGTGTGCTGCCAAGATAGACAAATGAATCAACTACCTTCAATCTGGTTCCGTTAACGTAGATGTTGGGCTCCACATACCCTTGTCCAGGTGGTGGAGTGAGCATCACCTTCGTTTTTTCCAAACTGATGGTAAGTCCAAAGGTAGTACATGCTTCAGAGAAGTGATTCATTATTTCCTGTAGGTCTTCCTCAGTGTGGGCAACGAAATCTGCATCGTCGGCATAGAGCAGCTCACGGACGAGGGTCTGGAAGGTCTTCGTCCTAGCCTTGAAACGGGCAAGATTGAAAACCTTGCCAGTGGAACGGAATCGTATAAGGACACCGGAATCACAGTTTTGGAAAGCGTATGATAGAGTCATCGCAAAGTAGATAGAGAAAAGTGTTGGTGCAGGGATATCACCCTGCTTTAACACCGTTTTCGATGGGTATTGGCTCCGAGAGGGACCCGTTAAAGTGAAAGCGTGCCTTCATGCCTTAACTGAGTTGTTCAAACATCTGAACGAATCCCGAAGGGCATCCGAGTTTCCCGAGAATAATCCATAGCGCGGTTCTATTCACCGTGTCAAATGCTTTTGTTAGGTCCACGAAGACCTGGTAGAGTGCTATCTGCTGTTCGATGCATTTCTCCTGAAGTTGCCGAGCAGAAAAGATCATGTCCATCGTTCCACGGCCAGGTCTGAAGCCGCTTTGGCATTCTGGGATAGCCACAGGACAGATCCACAATGAGCCGGTTGAGCAGGAGCTTGGCAAAGACCTTGCCCACTGCCTCGAGAAGGCTTATGCCCCGGTGATTGCTACATACCGACCGCACACCTTTGCCCTTGTATAGCGCGACCAAGATTGCATCGACCCAGTCCTGAGGTACAGGAGCACCCAACCATACATCAGAGATAAGATGATGGACCTCCGCGGCGATCTTGTCACCACCATAGCGGAGAGCCTCAACGGGTATGCCATCATGGCCAGGTGCCTTTCCAGTATTTATTTCCTTAATTGTTACGCGGACCTCACCGATGGTGGGGTGATCCATCATTTCGTGGATCGTTTCCCTTTGAGGTAGGCTGTTGATGACGCTGTCGTCGACTACTGAGGGGTTGTGAAAGAGGTCTGTGAAGTGCTCTGTTCATCGTTTCATGATGCCCTCAGTACTCTTATGGAGAAGAGACCCGTCCTTCGATTTGAGAGGAACCATTGTTGATCGTTGTGGGCCGAAAGCCTGTCTGATTAGATGGTAGAGAGTTTTCGTGTCCTTGCTGTCGTAGGCCTTCTGTATCCTCTCTGATATGTCTAACCACCACTGGTTTTTCATCCTTCGTAGGCTCTGTTGAAGTGACGATCGTGCACTTCTGAATGCCTGTAAGGGTTCACAGTCTTTAACAGATGCACCGAGAAATTTCTAATGTAACTTGTCCTTCTTTTTCAGAAGTTTGTTGATTTGTTGATCATTTTCATCAAACCAGTCATGATGTTTCCGTTTCTTGAGGCCAAGGACCTTGACACTTGTCTCATAGGCCGTTCTCTTGAAGTTATCCCATGTACCGTCGAACTGCTCCTCTTCGAAAGCCTTCTGCAGATTCTGCTGTACATGCATATCTTTAAGTTTGGATACATCGATGCGTTTAGGGACTTTCACTCCCGGGACGCGAAACTTGCGCCTGACATGGAATTTCAGTTTACTGCGCACAAGCTTGTGATCCGAGCCACATTCTGCGCCCCGCATGGCCCTTACAGTGCATATATTCTGGAGGTCACGTTTGCGGGTTATGACATAATCGAGCATATGCCCATGTTTGGATCGTAGATGAATCCAGGTCGCCTTGTGAGATAGCTTTTGGCGAAAGAATGTGTTGCAGATAACAAGTCCGAGTTCAGTACAAAGCTGGAGGAGGTGGAGTCCATTTTTATTCATGTCTCCAAGTCCATACTTACCTAGAGCTGCCCAGGTTCCGTAATCCTGTCCCACTCTGGCGTTAAAATCGCCAAGCAGTAGGATTTTATCAGCTTTTGCGATGGATGTTATGACTGACCTAAGGCTCTGGTAGAAGGTCAGAGTTACCTCTTCATCGCTATCAAGAGTGGGAGCATAAGCTGAGATAAAGCGGTTGCCTGGTAATGGGGCCCGAAAGTGCATGATCCTGTCATTAACACCGTGTGGCTGCTCGATATGTTTAACCAGTTCTGTTCGAATTGCAAAGGCCACTCCGCCAGTCCGCCTCTCTCCGATTGGTCTACCTTTCCAGAAGAAAGTGTACCCAGCCCCTAACTCTGTCAGCTGATCCTCATCGCTGAAGCGGACTTCCGAGAGTGCCGCGATGTCTACCCCGTATCGAGACAGTTCCTTTGCCACGATACCAGTTTGTCGTTCGGGGTTTCCTAATCCCGCGTGATCCAGGAGTGTCCGAACATTCCAGGTGGCTATTGTAAGCCTAGGTCTTTTGTTGTAGTGTTTTGTTTTCATCCTGATACGTGACCGGGTATTTGTTTAAGTCACCACTTCTAAACCCCTCTCAAATGTCTGGGTGAACAGTGCTACCCAAGAGGCTGTTCAGTCACACAAACTTGCCGAGGCACATTACTGTTTGATCAACGATGCAGCGCCGTTAGTTGGGTCGTGAACCGCGTCAAACCCGCACCTGTCGCAATTCCTCCACCGCCGTATAACTTATAGAAATATCTGCACACGTTGACATGTTGTGCGCTTGTGCGAGACGCACCGCATGCTCTCCTTCCCCAGAAACAGTATCAGTGACGAAGCAAGATGACTGAGAGGCTTTGGGGAGCGCAGGTGAATGATCTGAGATCTACGGGTCCACCACACCGAAAAAATAGCCTAAATTTTAACTTAGTATAAGTCCACAGGTACCATTTTAAATTATCGACAAGCAAGATCAGTATGCAGATGAAGATTAATGTTTTTCAGTGACGCTGGAGTTATGACTATTAGTAGTAACAATAGGGTTTTAAAAAAAACAGGTCTTAAAGAATATACCTTTCTACACTTCAGAAATAGTATTTTAA
Organism: Doryteuthis pealeii; assembly: GCA_023376005.1. Lineage (NCBI taxonomy): Eukaryota > Metazoa > Mollusca > Cephalopoda > Myopsida > Loliginidae > Doryteuthis > Doryteuthis pealeii. The sequence continues at coordinate 50,440,928 of CM042175.1, read as the reverse complement.
AGTTTTACTTTAGTCATCGGGTGACCTAAAGTCAGCATCAGCAAGACAGCGAGAGAGTCTATCACCCTTTCACTAGCACCAGACTAAGGAGATTGTTTTTTGGCATCTGAGGCGGGGCGCCACACCCACCATCAGCTCCTCACCTTACCGCACAGATTCCTGTGCTTCGTATATGCTGAGTTGGTAAGAGCTGTGGTTCCTAGTCTGTCGCTCTACCGACTGAGCTAAACCTCCTAACATACAGTTTTATGTAGTCAAACCGGTAACACACACACACACACATATATATATATATATATGTGTGTGTGTGTGAGTGTGTGTGTATAAGTGTTTGTGTGTGTGTTTGCATATGTGAAAATATCAGCTATGTCATGGAATGATGTGCAGCCAACTAGATTTCTAATAACGTGTGTGAGTGTGTAGCAATTAAAGGTTGCTGCTTTCGTGTGCCATATATGTGTGATAAAATTGATTTGGTATTCAATCTACCTAACCTGCTTCATTTTAATTTCTTTTAATAATAGATTACATAATGTTTTATCTATTTTTTATTGGTTGAGGTATATTTACTTTTCCTATGAATTCGATAAATCATTTTCAATTTTGTATTATTTAAGTTCTTCAGTCTGTTGTCCTCATCTTTGTCATGTACACATTTTGGCTGATGTGTCCTCTGGACTTCTTCAGGTGTTTTTTTTTGTCATAATCAAGAGCCTTCATAGAACTTTGAACTGAACACTTTATCAAATCCACTGGGGTAGACTGTTCTCATTCTGTTAACCATGACTGGGCACAAGTGTTAAGCTATGTTAACTATTCTATGTTATTTTGGTCTAAAAAAGCTTACTGACTCTTTGAACTCTCCAATCCAATTCATCCCATACTAATTCAATGGGAAGTCAATAGACTGAGGCAGTCAAGTCATAATTTCCAATTGTATTTGGGGTGGGGGACTCTAGGGAAATTTTACATAATTTAGATCATTGGATTGTTGTCTTGTTGAAAGGTGAGTTTTTTCCAATTAAGTATAAACCAAATTGCACAGCTATTTGCTATTCTTGGGTGCAATTAGAAATTTAGGACAGATTTTATATAAATACAGATATATCAAGTGATAAAAAGCAGACAAAAGTCTATGTATAAAAATTATTAAGTGGTTAAAAATATCATGAACAAATTGTCTTGGTAATAATTTCAATTGGTTTATTAAGAGGAATGCAAACTAAAAATCAATGAATTCACTGCTTGATGAGTTTTCAAAGATCGTATCAATCAGTGAGAAAAAAATTATTTTTTTCAATAACCTGAATCGATCATTATTTTCCAAGAAATTCTAAAGAAAATGAATCCGATAAATATTCAAAAGCAGTCAGCTTCTTTCCTGTATTCTTCATTCATGCCAATACAGATTCATAGAGTGTATTGTTGCAATTGACTTGTTCATTAGTTTTTATTAAAAGTTCAAATTCTTTGGGGTTTTATTTTTCATCTGTCAATCAGATTGCGAGACAGAATGGGGCAAAGGTCAAATTTCATAATCATCAATTGCATTAGAATTTGGAGAAAAAAATAAGAGAATTTTTCCAATGGGTTATTAACAACAGCAAAAAAAAAATTAAAAACAAAAAACACTTAAAATTTTTAGAAAAAATATAAAATTTGAGGATTCTGTCAATAGTTTATTTAAAAAAACAAATACACACACAGAGACATGGTTGATAGAATGGCACGGTTTTAGAAAATATTAATTTTTTCACATTTCTAGTCACATATGATTGCAGACATTTAAATAAAAAAGGAAAACCACCAATGAATATTGGAAACTATTTTGGCTGGGTGCAGAGTGTGCAGCAGGACTGCAGAATATCAAATACAAATAATTATTTTTTGCACAAAAAGCAAGCTCTGGTGATAGTGAACATGTACATATATTTACATTGTCACTAATTGTTTTATTTTCGTTGTGTCCTCTGGGCATACATACTCACACGTACACGAGGGTGAGTCAAAAAATATTAGGTCAACCTATTTATATGACTCTTGATTTCACAGATAGGATATATTTAAATAGTCATTTCTTTCTTTCAATAAAATTTACCTTCATACGTTTCATATGTCTTCGAGCCACAAGAGCAGGGTCAGATTTATAAGGGGGTAAAGAGGAGGCGCGTGGTGTAATGGTTACCATAGTAGGAAATATAGATATAGATATTTTTTTCTTTTACCTTCCTACCTCTCATATGACTACTGGTATCACAGATAGAATATATTTCAATATACCATTTTGTCTTTCAATAAAATTATCTTCCTATGACCCTTGATATCACTGATAGAATATTTTTTATAATGATATTTTTATTCAATTAAATTACCTTCCTACCTCTCATATGACTACTGGTATCACAGATAGAATATATTTCAATATACCATTTTGTCTTTCAATAAAATTATCTTCCTATGACCCTTGATATCACTGATAGAATATTTTTTATAATGATATTTTTTATTCAATTAAATTACCTTCCTACCTCTCATATGACTACTGGTATCACAGATAGAATATATTTCAATATACCATTTTGTCTTTCAATAGAATTATCTTTCTATGACCCTTGATATCACTGATAGAATATTTTTATAATGATATTTTTTTATTCAATTAAATTACCTTCCTACCTCTCATATGACTACTGGTATCACAGATAGAATATATTTCAATATACCATTTTGTCTTTCAATAAAATTATCTTCCTATGACCCTTGATATCACTGATAGAATATTTTTTATGATGATATTTTTTTATTCAATTAAATTACCTTCCTACCTCTCATATGACTACTGGTATCACAGATAGAATATATTTCAATATACCATTAGCATGAATTACTGTCAGACATTGTCTGGTGATGCTTTTAAGGAAAACATCAATTGATGAATAATGAGGATTCAATTTCTTTGCAATATCCCAATGTGATTGTCCACAATCCTTGGATGCCACAATTTGTCTTTTTTCAAACTCGGACAACAGCCATTAGCAAACTCGGACAACAGCCAAAAGACAATGGAGACACCCTTTAGATTTTCACCAGAGCCCGTTTGGCCAGGTTGTGGCCCTAATACGTCTGGGTCCCAGACCTGTCCTCCTAGGGTGACCCTACTGGGAACTGAAGTTCCTGACAGCATGGCTCTGACAGTTCTAGCCTTGTGCTACAATTAAGCTATGCTTAGTAAATAACTACATTTTTACTAACCCACTTGGTCACCCAACCACCATAACAAGCAACACCCACCTGATGTCTAAAAATGACATTTTCAATAAAGACCATGCTTATGTCATTTTTAAGAATTTTCAATAAAATTCTTGATACTACCATCAATATTAGCTATATATATATATTATATTATTATATATATATATATATATATATATATATATATTATTATTATTATTATTATTATTATTATTATTATTAGGTATACCCAAAATGAGACTAAATTGCATTTTTGATAAAATGACTTTAGCCCCCTACAGAAAATAATTTACCAAAAATCAGGGAATTATTGGATTTTAATGAAATTTTCAGTGTTTATGTATCAATGAATGATTTTTATAATTCATTACTTATCATATATATCAAAACTAATGTCATAACTTGTTTTATTCCGAACTGTGTTTAAAAACGATTGAAATTTTAACCCGAAACTGTCCATCCGTAACGAAAAAAAAAAAAGAAAAGGGGTCACATTTTTTAGTAAATTTGTTACAAATTTACACGGCCCTGCTATGATGAGGAGGAGGAGGAGTTGGACTTTAGAAATAATCCACTAGATGGCCATTGAGTAAAGAGCTTCCTCCACTCTTTTACAGGTCTTGCTCTTCATTCTGATGGGTGTCTAGCCACACTCCTCACCAGACAAAATCTATGGAGTTACAAATTTACACGGCCCTGCTATGATGAGGAGGAGGAGGAGTTGGACTTTAGAAATAATCCACTAGATGGCCATTGAGTAAAGAGCTTCCTCCACTCTTTTACAAGTCTTGCTCTTCATTCTGATGGGTGTCTAGCCACACTCCTCACCAGACAAAATCTATGGAGTTACAAATTTACACGGCCCTGCTATGATGAGGAGGAGGAGTTGGACTTTAGAAATAATCCACTAGATGGCCATTGAGTAAAGAGCTTCCTCCACTCTTTTACAGGTCTTGCTCTTCATTCTGATGGGTGTCTAGCCACACTCCTCACCAGACAAAATCTATGGAGTTACAAATTTACACGGCCCTGCTATGATGAGGAGGAGGAGGAGTTGGACTTTAGAAATAATCCACTAGATGGCCATTGAGTAAAGAGCTTCCTCCACTCTTTTACAGGTCTTGCTCTTCATTCTGATGGGTGTCTAGCCACACTCCTCACCAGACAAAATCTATGGAGTTACAAATTTGATGAGAGGAGGAGTTGGACTTTAGAAATAATCCACTAGATGGCCATTGAGTAAAGAGCTTCCTCCACTCTTTTACAGGTCTTGCTCTTCATTCTGATGGGTGTCTAGCCACACTCCTCACCAGACAAAATCTATGGAGTTACAAATTTACACGGCCCTGCTATGATGAGGAGGAGGAGGAGTTGGACTTTAGAAATAATCCACTAGATGGCCATTGAGTAAAGAGCTTCCTCCACTCTTTTACAGGTCTTGCTCTTCATTCTGATGGGTGTCTAGCCACACTCCTCACCAGACAAAATCTATGGAGTTACAAATTTACACGGCCCTGCTATGATGAGGAGGAGGAGGAGTTGGACTTTAGAAATAATCCACTAGATGGCCATTGAGTAAAGAGCTTCCTCCACTCTTTTACAGGTCTTGCTCTTCATTCTGATGGGTGTCTAGCCACACTCCTCACCAGACAAAATCTATGGAGTTACAAATTTACACGGCCCTGCTATGATGAGGAGGAGGAGTTGGACTTTAGAAATAATCCACTAGATGGCCATTGAGTAAAGAGCTTCCTCCACTCTTTTACAGGTCTTGCTCTTCATTCTGATGGGTGTCTAGCCACACTCCTCACCAGACAAAATCTATGGAGTTACAAATTTACACGGCCCTGCTATGATGAGGAGGAGGAGTTGGACTTTAGAAATAATCCACTAGATGGCCATTGAGTAAAGAGCTTCCTCCACTCTTTTACAAGTCTTGCTCTTCATTCTGATGGGTGTCTAGCCACACTCCTCACCAGACAAAATCTATGGAGTTACAATTTACACGGCCCTGCTATGATGAGGAGGAGGAGGAGTTGGACTTTAGAAATAATCCACTAGATGGCCATTGAGTAAAGAGCTTCCTCCACTCTTTTACAGTCTTGCTCTTCATTCTGATGGGTGTCTAGCCACACTCCTCACCAGACAAAATCTATGGAGTTACAATTTACACGGCCCTGCTATGATGAGGAGGAGGAGTTGGACTTTAGAAATAATCCACTAGATGGCCATTGAGTAAAGAGCTTCCTCCACTCTTTTACAAGTCTTGCTCTTCATTCTGATGGGTGTCTAGCCACACTCCTCACCAGACAAAATCTATGGAGTTACAATTTACACGGCCCTGCTATGATGAGGAGGAGGAGTTGGACTTTAGAAATAATCCACTAGATGGCCATTGAGTAAAGAGCTTCCTCCACTCTTTTACAGTCTTGCTCTTCATTCTGATGGGTGTCTAGCCACACTCCTCACCAGACAAAATCTATGGAGTTACAATTTACACGGCCCTGCTATGATGAGGAGGAGGAGTTGGACTTTAGAAATAATCCACTAGATGGCCATTGAGTAAAGAGCTTCCTCCACTCTTTTACAAGTCTTGCTCTTCATTCTGATGGGTGTCTAGCCACACTCCTCACCAGACAAAATCTATGGAGTTACAATTTACACGGCCCTGCTATGATGAGGAGGAGGAGTTGGACTTTAGAAATAATCCACTAGATGGCCATTGAGTAAAGAGCTTCCTCCACTCTTTTACAAGTCTTGCTCTTCATTCTGATGGGTGTCTAGCCACACTCCTCACCAGACAAAATCTATGGAGTTACAATTTACACGGCCCTGCTATGATGAGGAGGAGGAGTTGGACTTTAGAAATAATCCACTAGATGGCCATTGAGTAAAGAGCTTCCTCCACTCTTTTACAAGTCTTGCTCTTCATTCTGATGGGTGTCTAGCCACCTCCTCACCAGACAAAATCTATGGAGTTACAAATTTACACGGCCCTGCTATGATGAGGAGGAGGAGTTGGACTTTAGAAATAATCCACTAGATGGCCATTGAGTAAAGAGCTTCCTCCACTCTTTTACAGGTCTTGCTCTTCATTCTGATGGGTGTCTAGCCACACTCCTCACCAGACAAAATCTATGGAGTTACAATTTACACGGCCCTGCTATGATGAGGAGGAGGAGTTGGACTTTAGAAATAATCCACTAGATGGCCATTGAGTAAAGAGCTTCCTCCACTCTTTTACAAGTCTTGCTCTTCATTCTGATGGGTGTCTAGCCACACTCCTCACCAGACAAAATCTATGGAGTTACACATTTACACGGCCCTGCTATGATGAGGAGGAGGAGTTGGACTTTAGAAATAATCCACTAGATGGCCATTGAGTAAAGAGCTTCCTCCACTCTTTTACAGGTCTTGCTCTTCATTCTGATGGGTGTCTAGCCACACTCCTCACCAGACAAAATCTATGGAGTTACAATTTACACGGCCCTGCTATGATGAGGAGGAGGAGTTGGACTTTAGAAATAATCCACTAGATGGCCATTGAGTAAAGAGCTTCCTCCACTCTTTTACAGTCTTGCTCTTCATTCTGATGGGTGTCTAGCCACACTCCTCACCAGACAAAATCTATGGAGTTACAATTTACACGGCCCTGCTATGATGAGGAGGAGGAGTTGGACTTTAGAAATAATCCACTAGATGGCCATTGAGTAAAGAGCTTCCTCCACTCTTTTACAGGTCTTGCTCTTCATTCTGATGGGTGTCTAGCCACCTCCTCACCAGACAAAATCTATGGAGTTACAATTTACACGGCCCTGCTATGATGAGGAGGAGGAGTTGGACTTTAGAAATAATCCACTAGATGGCCATTGAGTAAAGAGCTTCCTCCACTCTTTTACAAGTCTTGCTCTTCATTCTGATGGGTGTCTAGCCACACTCCTCACCAGACAAAATCTATGGAGTTACAATTTACACGGCCCTGCTATGATGAGGAGGAGGAGTTGGACTTTAGAAATAATCCACTAGATGGCCATTGAGTAAAGAGCTTCCTCCACTCTTTTACAGGTCTTGCTCTTCATTCTGATGGGTGTCTAGCCACACTCCTCACCAGACAAAATCTATGGAGTTACACATTTACACGGCCCTGCTATGATGAGGAGGAGGAGTTGGACTTTAGAAATAATCCACTAGATGGCCATTGAGTAAAGAGCTTCCTCCACTCTTTTACAGGTCTTGCTCTTCATTCTGATGGGTGTCTAGCCACCTCCTCACCAGACAAAATCTATGGAGTTACACATTTACACGGCCCTGCTATGATGAGGAGGAGGAGTTGGACTTTAGAAATAATCCACTAGATGGCCATTGAGTAAAGAGCTTCCTCCACTCTTTTACAGGTCTTGCTCTTCATTCTGATGGGTGTCTAGCCACACTCCTCACCAGACAAAATCTATGGAGTTACACATTTACACGGCCCTGCTATGATGAGGAGGAGGAGTTGGACTTTAGAAATAATCCACTAGATGGCCATTGAGTAAAGAGCTTCCTCCACTCTTTTACAAGTCTTGCTCTTCATTCTGATGGGTGTCTAGCCACCTCCTCACCAGACAAAATCTATGGAGTTACACATTTACACGGCCCTGCTATGATGAGGAGGAGGAGTTGGACTTTAGAAATAATCCACTAGATGGCCATTGAGTAAAGAGCTTCCTCCACTCTTTTACAGGTCTTGCTCTTCATTCTGATGGGTGTCTAGCCACACTCCTCACCAGACAAAATCTATGGAGTTACACATTTAGATCTGACTATGAAACAGGTAGTACTGGGTTACTTAGTAGACTTTGTTTTTGCTTCTCCATCAGTGTCAAGCTGTAACTTGTTCATCTTCCTTAGATGGTTTGTAAAATGGTAGGTAAATTGACATACAGTTCTTTTGTAGTCTGCTGTTTTGAGGATTTGTTCAAAACAGCATGCAGGAACCTTCATTTATGAATACATACAAAGCATAGTCAGGCAGATGTCCACAAATGAGGGGTGGTAAGTGAGGTACTAACTGAGAGTCAAACTGTGAACAGTTGTAATAATCTATTAGATGAGCTTAAATGTCAAGACAACTTTCTTTATGGATGACTGAGAAAAATTTGTTTTACAAATCAGGACATGAAAAGCACAAATTTATTTCTTAGAAACATTAACAAAGGCTTTCACTTCAAGGATGAACACTGACCTGATATTTATGATAAAATACTTTCCAAATAAAGTGAATAGTATTCCCAATAGTTAGTGGCCCACAATGAACAGATGTTAATAGAAAACAAAAGGATCTCAGTAACAAATAAATTATCTTTAGAAAAAAAATTTAAACAAAATCTTAAATAAGTTGTCCAGGAAATGTTATGCTTCTTCAGAGGAAAATTTAAAAAAAAATAAAATGAAAACTTTATTGTGGTATGCAAAATCACAACGTTTTGGCCACTGTATCTCCGGCCCTCCACAGGTGTTTCCTGTGTATCCCAGGTTAGGTCAATTCTATGCTCAGATATACAGGAAACACCTGAGGTAGATTGGAGGATACAGTCACCGAAACATTGTGATTTTACATACCACAATAAAGATGAGGACAAATATTATAGTAAACTACTGTTGAAGAATATGAGAGTTATTCGATGTCCGCAAAGATTTAATTGGTGGGTTTTATAGTGTTGCATAATTGACGGGTATCCTACTAATTATGCATGGTTAATGTATTAAATTTGAATTTCAGGATGACCGTTAACAGAGGACAAGGATTTGTGAGTGATATCCTGGTGTTGACCTTATTTCCCTGTTTGCTAGGCAAACGTGGGAGATAGTTTCTGGTTGACTATTGGATAAGAAGAATGCAATGATATTTCACATTCAGTTAGCTAGATTCTTACACATGCATGGTTGAGTGATCCAGATTCAATACTTTAATAAAAATTGGGAATTCATTAAAGTAATGTCTTGTGTTGTTACTAAAAACAAACGACAACACAGATATCTCAGTCATAAACATCTTAAGATAGACAGCCAAGAAGTTAGAAGAACAACCGGTCTAGGAGAAGGAAAACTCTGAATTAAAACCTGGTAAACCCCGCTTAAGAAATTGACCTTGTGTCACATCCTGCTCGTGCGGAGGGGTTAGTAAATATATATATGTGCTTGAGCTTAATGTGACCAACCGATTGAACAGAGTGGGCCTCTCCGACCGCCCGTTTTGACTAAGTATGAAATAATCCAACAAGGGTTGACATGCCTTAAAACCCAACCAACCAACCAACCAACCAGCCTTCTTCAGGTGTAATAGGCACTTTCATGGAGAAGGTGAGGGCCAGTACTGAAGCAGCAACCTTGCAATTCTTAGGTGATCTGTAGTTCCCGTTGTAAGTCGTCGGGGCGGCCTAATGTCGGTATCAGCTAGACAGCGAGGGAGTCTATCTCCTTTTCACTAGCGCTAGACCAAGGAGATTATTTTAGCATCTGAGGTGGAGCGCCACACCTACCATCAGCTCCTCACTTTCACCGCACAGATCCCTGCGAAGTGAAGTGTTGCATGTCATGGACTGCTCAACAACCAGGGTTCTATCATTAAGTATTACGGTCAACAGTTGGTTCCATCGGGGCATTTTACCCGTTTGTAGAGGAACAGTCGGTGTATTATACTGCCCCAGCCAACAAAGCCGTGACCCCCCCACCCCCCGCCTGTATTGAGATCCAGGCGGAGATTTTCATTATATTATATTCACTCTCTTGGTTTAATATTCGCCACCGAATTAAGTGCAGTGTTGAAAAGAAATGTTTGCTGAGTGAAGGGAAGAAAGAAAGAAAGAAAGAATAAAAGAAAAAGAAACGAGAAGAAAGCAATAAGAGTGAAGAAAAGAAAGGAAGGAGAAATAAAGAAAAAAGAAAGAAATGAGAGTGAAGGGAAGAAAGAAAGAAAGAAAGAATAAAAGAAAAAGAAACGAGAAGAAAGCAATAAGAGTGAAGAAAAGAAAGGAAGGAGAAATAAAGAAAAAAGAAACAAATGAGAGTTAAGGGAAGAAAGAAAGAAAGAAAGAAAGAAAGGAAGGAAAAAAGAAAAAAAAGGAAAGAAAGCAATAAGAGTGAAGAAAAGAAAGGAAGGAGAAATAAAGAAGAAAAAAGAAATGAGAGTGAAGGGAAGAAAGAAAGAAAGAAAGAATAAAAGAAAAAGAAACGAAAGAAAGCAATAAGAGTGAAGAAAAGAAAGGAAGGAGAAATAAAGAAAAAAAAAGAAATGAGAGTGAAGGGAAGAAAGAAAGAAAGAAAGAACAAAAGAAAAAGAAACGAGAAGAAAGCAATAAAAGTGAAGAAAAGAAAGGAAGAAGAAATAAAGAAAAAAGAAACAAATGAGAGTTAAGGGAAGAAAGAAAGAAAGAAAGAAAGAAAGAAAGGATAAAAGAAAAAAAAGGAAAGAAAGCAATAAGAGTGAATAAAAGAAAGGAAGAAGAAATAAAAAAGAAAGCAAAGAAAGCAATAAGAGTGAAGAAAAGAAAGGATTTTTCGATTAATTGATTGATTGATTTTAACGGCATCTCAACCCGTCTAGAGTTATTCTATGCCTAGAGGTCAGGGAATTGCGTTCATTGTTCATATTTACATTTTTTGTGAGCTTGTTTCTTAAGAGTTTTGTTTTGCACACTGTTATATGATATAAAGTATTCCTATCTAATACAAATAATTTGTACATGGTTGAATAGTTTCAATCATTCCTATCTAATACTAAAAATTAAACGGTTTTAAGTAATTATGCATAATTGATAATAATCATTTGTTTACACACGGTTATATGGTTTAAGGTACCTAATAATAATCTATTAATAATGGAGATTCGCTTCCGGTTTTTGTCTGTAACAAAAACTACGTCACTGCTTACGTCACATTACCTCAAATCGTCATAACATAGAATAAATACACTGAAAATTTGAACATGCAGCATTAGACAGTCCTCATTGTTTTTTAAAACAAGTTTTAATAAATACATGACTGGTATTATATATCTATATATAGTTTTTGATGATTTTACTTACTTAGGGTACAAACTCGCTGAATTTTTTACTCCCACTCCTCAGGCAATATGTTTCAAAAATCCATTTTTATATCGCCCGTTTTTTATTTTGTTAGTAATGATAATAATAATAATAATAATAATCAACTATAGCTTCAAGTAACAATTCTTGATTTAAATAATTGACAGTTATTTGATATCAAGTATTCCTATCGAATACGAATAATGTTTAAATATATCTATTTCTTAATTATGGACGGGTCAGAGTGGACCTGGGAGTAATTGCAATGGTACTCCATACTTCTCAGAAATCCGGAACTGGGACCTCATAAATTTAGTTTATACCAAGAACACCCATTTTTTTTGGGGGGGGGTTAACCCTCTGCAGGTAATGTAGTCAGCGTATTCTAACCGACGCAGTTCACGTAAACTCGAGAGTATATATATATATATTTACCAACCCCTCCGCACAAGCAGGATGCGACACAAGGTCAATTTCTTAAGCGAAGTTCAGCAGGTTTGAATTCAGAATTTTCCTCCTCCTAGACCGGTTGCCTAACCAAGGTTAAAGAGCCCAGTCTGTCCTACTATTTAGCCATAGCTGGAGAGAGAGTAGGATTGATGCCTTTCCCAAGGATATTAGCGCTAAATGAAATGCAATTACCAATCCAGGATTTGAACTCGGGGCGACGAGTCCATTTTCCATGACTTTAACCATTACATCACGCGCTTCCTACTCGTGAGTATATGTGTGTGTATGTGTGTGTGTGTGTGTGTGTGTGTGTGAGAGAGAGAGAGAGAGAGAGATGGGAAGCAATAACACTATACATCAAACGCTTATCGTCTGCTTCAATGGAATTGATAGAAAGGAGGAATGAGAGAGAGAGAGAGAGAGAGAGAGAGAGAGAGAGAGAGAGAGAGAGAGAGAGAGAGAGAGACAGTCTTATATAGATAAGTAGTAGATTAATGTTTGATAGTTTAATGAAGGTTATAGTTTGAAAAAAAGTTGACTTTTTATGTATCTGTAGCTTTTCCTCACAATGTTTTGTTACTTGGCGCTACAACATCCCTCTTGAAAACATAACAGTCTATGCTTGTTTTTAAAGTCTTAAGATCGTGTAATATTGAGCAAAAAATACGTGTCCAACTGAATCTTCTCATTGTGCAAATAAAGACATGTTTTTAGGTCATTCATTGGCTCAGCTAAGTAAAGATTTTTTTTTTAAAGCGTATAGTATTTGAAACCATGGGGTGCAGCAAAGTAATAATTTATAAGTAGTTCGTTTTTGTTTGTTTTTTGTTTTGTTTTTTGTTTCTTTTCCCCGGCGTGTCATATTCTTTTTTGAATGAATATATGACCGAGTTAAAATCTCGCACGATTTTGTTTGCACTTTACATAGCGCTAATACACTTGGGAAAGTTATGAATCCAACTATGTCTAAAGAGTAGGGACAGCCTGATCACTTTAATGTTGGCATAGCAACCGGTGTAGGAAAACGAAAACAACTATGTTCAAAAAAAGCAATTTTCAAAACAAATGTCTTACGTTAATTGTGTGGTGCATCATGGGAAGGATGGGAAAGCTGGGTGCTTAAGGAAAGCTTTGAAGAAGAACAGAGACAGAAGTAAAAACTTGCCGAAGTTATCAGGACATTTTGTTTGAAAATAGAATAGGCGAGAAACTGATAGTTACCAAGCTCCATTAAATTTATGTCTATGCTATCCTAGATTCTCCCCTATCTGGTGTCCTCACCATTCATTTTTTCTACCTACATCCCTCCACTCTTTTCCCTTCTATCTCCCCCTTATCTTTCCCAAAGATGTCTCCTATAACCAATCAAATTCTTTCCCTCACCACAAAACTTACCCACCTACCTACTTCCCCCTTCTTTAAAACACTTGTATGATCCTAATGATTTAATAAAGGCTGAAGAAGCAGAATTTAAAATCCGAGCGAAATATACTACACATTTTTGTCTGAGTTTTGTTCTTTCATTCCTTATTTTACCTCATTCTGTCGGATTCATTCCAATCCCCTTTTCCTCATATATATATTATATATATATATATATATATATATATATATATATATATATATATATATATATAATTGGATTTATCAGGTATAAATTTATATAAAGTCAATTTCCTAATCGGGGTTTGACAGCTTTGAATTCAGAGTTTTCCTTCTTCTAGACTGGTTACCTACCCAAGGTTAAAGAGTTCAGTCTGCCCTACTATTTACCCATAGCTGGAGGGAGAGTAGTTGGATGCATACTTTTCTCAGGGGTGTTAGCGAGAATGTCCGTATAAATCGGACGAAACGTTTAAACTCTTAGATTTGTTTTGAGTTATCATTTCTTGTTCACTATCCTTTTACCTACCTCATACACACACACACACACACACACACACACACATATATATATATATATATATATATATATATATATATAGAAAATTTGAAAAAACAAGTATTCCGAAATTGGGATGAATTTAATAATCGATGTTTAAAACATTTCGGTTACATTGAACCTTCATCAGGATGTCTCTTGGGGTGAAGAAAATGATGGATGTTTTTATATGTGACAGGAGATGAAAATCTTTTTAGTTATGTAACTGTATTTGATCAGCGATTTATTTTTGAAAGGCAAGTCGCGATCTACTCACGCGAAGGTGTCATGACGCGTGACGCCACTCGAAGAAATGCAAAAGACGAGAAAAAGTATTAATGGACTGATATATATATATATATATATATATATATTATATTATTATAATGGAGATTGTGTGTTTTTCTGTCTGTAACCGAAACTATATTCCTACTCAAGTCACAATTCTCTTAGTTATTGACATCACATTCTCCATAATTTTATTTTTATTTAAACCTCAATTATTAATAACATTGTCTTACATTATTAATACTGTTAACTATGTCTACATACTGACAACATGCAATTATATTTATATATACAACAAAATAGCGGTTTACAGTGTGAACGGGAAGGCTAATTTGCATATTAATATTAAAAAATCGAATTTAATAAATATGTGCTTAGTATTATTGATTTCTAACTGTTTGGTTTTATTTTAATGAATATAAGCAAAAATCTCTTCAATGAATCTTAAATGAAATCCATTAACAAGATAAAATAACTGTCATTTTATTCTTTACTTCCTCTTATAACTAAATACTTAAATTAGAAAAAAATAACAATGAAAGACGAGAGTGATGGAAGAGTAAGTTTCAGTTGTTCTATTTTTCGATTATACTCCCTCTGTTTCAAATCTGTTATTATACTCCCCCTGTTTCAAATTTTTTTTTAACTGTATTCTTATTTAGTTTCATTAGCCTTTCTAATTTAATACAATATTTTATTACATTAAAACTTAAATACTTGCACCCGGAGGGTGCATATATTTGCTAGTATATATAGTTTGAGTAGATAATCATAAAATAAGGCGTAAAAAAGATTATTTTTCATTCCTCTGTCCTTAACAATAGACTGAAATACTTTAGATCTTAGACTTTTTTTGTATTTGATGCAACTTTGTCAATTGTTTATTCTTCTTTCAACTGATTTATCTTGTTATTGTAACTCCCACATAGATGTGGAACAGCTACTGTGTCACCCACAAATCAGTAGACCCCTAACACTTTTTTTTAATAAAAATTAAATTATTTTTTAAACCAAAAATAAAGTAAGGCGGCCTAATGTCGGTATGATCCATACAGCGAGGGAGTCTATCCCCTTTTAACTAGCGCTAGACCAAGGAGATTGTTTTTTGCGTCTGAGGTGGAGTGCCACACCAACCATCAGCTCCTTACTTTATCGCACAAATCACTGTGCTACTCATACGTTGAGTTGGTGAGGGCCGGTATCCAACTAGGAACATCACGGTTTCTATCCGAACGCTCTACCGACTGAGCTAACTCGACCCTACCAAGCTTTTATTATTTCTTGTGGAACATTATACAATTAAAATGGATATCATTAGGTATTATTTACAGTTTCGTCAATGAATAAGCAGACCCGAATTTTTTTAATATATATATATATATTTACCAACTCCTCCGCACGAACAGGATACGACACAAGGTCAATTTCTTAAGCGGAGTTCAACAGGTTTGAATTCAGAGTTTTCCTTCTCCTAGACTGGTTACCTAGTCATGGTTAAAGAACCCAGTCTGCCCAGCTATTTACCTATAGCTGGAGGGAGAGTAGGATTCATACATTTCCCAAGAGTATTAGCGCTAAGTGAAATGCAATTACCACGTCCAGGGTTTGAACTCGGGGCGACGAATCCATTTCCCATGACTTTAACCATTACACCACGCTCTTCCTAAATTCTTTTAATTTAAAAGTCAAGTGAGTTCAAAACAAAAAACATTGATTTTGCAAAAAAAGAGAACGAAAGTTGTTACATTATTTTCCAATGAGGGCATTCCCGCCATATTTTTGTTTTTGTTCTCTTTTTTGCAAAATCAAGGTTTTTT